>JAFVLL020041276.1:0-27006 GCA_021397915.2 Tor tambroides | reverse complement strand
AAAAATAAAAAAAAAAAAAAAAAAAATTGGTGGTGCAATTAAAAAAAAAAAAAAAAAAAAACTATACATATTGAATGTTTTATACTAGTCTTTTTTATGTATTAAAATAACACTAATTTTTATAGCAATATAAATTGTTCAACTTATTTTAAAATAAAAAAAAATTGTTAAAACAAACAAAACCACATAATTGAAAAGCAATAATAATACTAATACTACTAATAATAATAGCGATGCTTGCCTAAACACAACTACGATTACAAACTACTCATGTAGGGTCGCTGTGCTGTGATTAGAAAATTACATGGACTTCCCTCAGCGCACACAAACAGTCTTTATGCAGGGCACCAGATGTGCGGTGCAGGCTAGGAAGTGGCAGCATGTTGTCATTTCAATAGCAACACATCGGTGGAGCCACACACAGTAACCACAGTCACTGCGAGAGGGGGAGGAACGGGGTGTGGACCTGCTCAACTGACTCGTTCTGCTTCAGTGAATCAGGCTGACGGTCCTACAGAATGCCACACTTGATTGCATTGTACTTCACAATACCACGGTATGCTATAGCACTGTACACATGTACTGCATATACTAGGGCTTGGCAGCATGGACAAACTCATACAGGAAATGCAGTGATAAAATGTTTGGTCATTTATTTATTTTATTGATTGATCGATTATTATTTTTTAAAAATAAAAGTATGAAATAATGAATGTATTTGGACATTCCAGAGAACTAAATAAGTACTGAAAGGTTCTTCCTATCCTAATAAAAAGGCAAAAACACACAAAAAAAAAAAAAAAAAATAATAATAATAAGAAAGTCTCACACATAAAGCAGTAATGTTTAGTTGTGATTTTGATACATCCCAGAGACTCAAATCATTTAAATCGTTCAAAAAAGGTTTATTCAATGATTTATTCAATGAATGAGTCAGTGAATCATTCACTCATTTGGTTCAGTTCATTTACAAACAAGATATTCACATTTAATCAGTTCACTCATAAGTGAAATGCAGTGTCTATTTGATTCATTTTGGTTTGGTCACAAGCAAGATATTGCATTGCGTTCATTTGGTTTCTTTAAACAAAATACTGTGTTCATTCAAATAATTTACAAGTAAGATACTGCGTTGAATCAGTTCGCACAAGAGAGATATCATTTGGTTCATTCACAAACAAGATTCTCAAAATTTGATTTGCTCAAATACAGTGTTAATTTAATTTGTTCATAAGCGAGACACTGTCTTTATTCGGTTCGCTCAAAAACAAGTTCGCAAGTTCATTCGATTTGGATCATTCACAAAGTAGACGAAATGTTTTTAATCAGTTCGCTGATAAAGAAGATTCAGCATTATTTTCATTTGGTTCGTTCACAAACGAGATACTGCATTCATTTGGTTTGTTCTCAAACAAAGTACTGTGTTTATTCCGTTCGCTCACAAGCAAGATGTTTTGAGTTATGATTATGTCACTACGTATTAGGGTTGGGCGATGTCTACAAAACTGGCATCGGATGATGTCTACAGTGAAACATCACGATGGACGATGACATCGGGGGGCGGGAGGGAGGGGGGAGTTAGGGGGTGTGCCCAAAGCGTGAATCCATATTCAGAAAGACACAGGAAACATAACGATTGCCTGTTACATTACAGTACATAAAATTTCACTTACCACATAAACAGAGTAAGGAGAGATGACTGAGGACCATGGCTAATGGTTTGCAGATCCTGAGCACCACTGACAAACATCTAATCTTGTAAAATGTGTGGTAAGTACTGCCGCTCCATAGTATAAACAGAGTAACTTGCGCGATCGCGAATCTCGAAAGTGAAACTAAAAAGCGATCGTGCATTCAAAAGCAGTTTCAGTGCCAGGCATAATAGCGGCTCCCTGATGCCTGCAATTATATACAATACAGTATAATTACCCAATGATATAACTGCGAATATGTTCATCTGGTTTGTTCGCAAATGAGATTCTGTGATTCATTCAGTAAAGAGCATATTTGTTCAATCAATTAAATAGCCCTCAGCTCACACTTAATGTTTTGCTGTAGTCAGTCTTTGAAGGCAATGAAAACGTCAAAACGAAAGTGAAAATGCCAAAAGCGAATATGAATGATTCACTCAAAAAATTCCACTAGTAGTCCTGCACAGCAAAAGCCTTGCTGATATCCACACAATTGTAAAGCAGGTTGTCAGTAGACTTTCTACCGCATTTCATTTCACTACACAATGGTATAGACTGTACTACAACATTCTTTGTAATTGTAAAGTGAGTGTCAGTTTACTGTACTAACCTCTCGCTCTCATCGGCAGCCTTCTCGGCCTCCTCCAGCTTCTGCAGGGCAGTGGCCAAACGCTCCTGTGCGCGATCCAACTCCTCCTCAACCAGCTGGATACGTCTGTTCAGGGAAGCTACATCACCCTCAGCCTTGAAGAGCACAGAGGAACTGTTATAAAAGCTCAAGATCAGATGTTCACACACAATTCACATAGACAGTGACACCTAAACCCCACAAATGCTGACGGAACTTGTCAGGCTTGTATTTGTAACCAAGTTTTGGCGACGGTGTAATTTGGTTATAAACGGCAGTACTAACTAGCTTAGCTTCCATTAAGATCTACTGAGACCGAGCGATTTCTTCTGCTGTGGTTGCACACATCATATAGCACATAATGACAGAAACGCTAATGGATGAGACAGGACTAGGCCATCGGATCATTACCGAGCCTCTGGGACAACATTAACAGGCGTTGGGAGGGAGTCCCAGCGGACCTACAGGGATTACACTGTCAAAGGGCAAACACACATGACCAGTAGAGATCTACAGGCTGCTCCTGATACCTGACAAACACACAAGCTGGATCATTTCAAACATACTTTTGCTGACTGCAGGGAAACTCAATGCTGCTTTATGAAGCTTGGGCTTTGATGTAGCAAAGTTTTGCTGTAGTAAAGCCTCATACAGGTGGACTGTGAACCAGAATTGGGTCACAGTTGTGTTCTCACAATGCTAAATGCAATTAATACAATGCAACTGACTACATAATTCATGCACTGAAAAGCAGTGTTGGGGATAATGCATTACAAGTAATGTGAGTTACGTAATCAGATTACTTTTTTTTTTTTCTTCAAATAACTAGTAAAGTAACGTGCCACATTAATTTTGTTCAACTTTTAACATTTTAGACAATATTAAGTCACCACTTTACATCCAATGTAAAATCTGGCCTATAAGACTGGCTTTTAACATAAGCTAAATTAATTGACTTGTATATTCCTAAGTATTTTACATATATAATATTGTTACACCATCAAAACATAAGTGCATATTTATGTTTTTATAGCATGCATAATAAATAACCTCTGCTTAAGTGCCAGTCCAGTGATAAGCAAAAGCCTTCCAATAAAGGGAACTACCTGGGGCAAAGTGCGTGTTATATTGTCAGCTGAGATATGAAAAACTGGAAAGCAACACAGATAACCTTGACAGCCAGCATTGAACTGCTACATTTCCTTAAAGGGCCCAGAGTCTCAAGCATGCTTGTTTAGAAAAGACTGAGACTAATTATTAATGCCATGCTTCTATAGCAAACTAGAGCCATCACTGTTTATTTCAGCATGACTAAGGAGATTCCTATTGTATGTGAAGATGCAGACTGGCCATATAAGGGAACGTGCTAAAATGCTTCATGAGATGTCAACATACAGCCAGAAGCAGCAGCACCTCCCATTCATTATGATAAAACCACTACAGCAGAGCCTGCATAGACAGTTCTGTACAGGATCACTACTGAACTGCTGTAGGCTATTACCCTAAAATAATTACACTCAGAGCCTCTAGTCCAACGTAAATTACCAAACAAGGACCTATTCACAGCACTACAACTTACTTAACTAACTGGATTATAACCAGAATCTCCAATTACGACTGTCAACAAGAGAACGGGCTGAAAACACAGGGATGTGCCTTGCACAGAGATGTCGTCAGCAATCTCAAAGTTTGGGGTGAAAACAACATGGTCTCTGTTGTTTAAACGTCCTGTTTCAAAACGTCCGACTCATTTCCGCGAATCGATTCTTTCGAACGGTTCAGTTCAAAGAACCGGTTCAAAAACGACTCACTAATTGACATTCAGACGCAGGCTATTTGTCATCACATAGTCGCTAATATCATATTACACTTTTAAATGGGTGTTTTTAAATATAATTTCATGAGTCTTCTTAATTCAGTAGTATGCAGTCATGATTTAGTTCATAAAATTATAATGATTCAGTTCAAACTATAGCATGAATTTACATTTTAAGTAATCAAATTTAGTCCAAAATGTATTTTTAAGCTTCCAGCTTAAAGTTTTTGCCATTTAAAAAAAACAACCAAACAAATGTTATTTATTAAGACCGATTTTGTATGACTGATATCATTTCAGTTTACATTATCAGTTGGTTGATGGCTCTTTGGGAATCGATCACGTTCGAACGAAACGATTCCCGCCTATCAATTCGCTTTATTAGGAGCCGGACAGGTTTAAGAGAGAGTCAATTAATTGTTGTTTAGACCGTTCACACCATTTCAGTCAAATTCGTGAACTAATCAATTAGACCGATTAGGTGAACCGGTTCAACTGATTCATTTTCAAGATTCGACTCGAATGAACGACTCGTTCGGATACGAATCGGATATCATTATTCAGCACCTTTAAACTACATGCGTCAGGTTATAATCACACTGGCAAACATTTAATTCGCGTCTCCTGTTTGTTGCAAGTAAGAAAAGATAAGTTATTAAAAAACGGGCGTGATACAAATGTCGCCTTTAACGGGCTGGTAAACAGCGCAGAGAGGGCGTCTGAGAAATTCCGCTACGTTAATTCCGCACATCACCGTGCGCACTATCGTATCCGTTCCGAACGCGACTGTTTAAATGAACTCACTCGCATCGGAACGCCTGGAATGCGCGCGACGTTACACTGCAGCGCGTCGCATTTCAACACATGCACTTTATATTTTGTATCATTCGGCGTTCTTACTGCTTCTCTGGCTTTCCTCTCGAGCGCCAGTTCCCTCTGCAGTTTCTCCGCTCTCTCTTCAGCACCGTCCGCTTGCTCTTGCAACAGTTTTATTTTCCGTTTGACTGCTTCCAGCGATGTAGCCGCCATTCTTATTCTAAATAAGCACTAAAAGCGTCGTCTTTGAACGCGTTTCCTTCAGATGAACACAGCTCAGAGACGCTGCTGCCCCTGATCTGTGGTTACGCGAAGACGCGGAGCAACGTTTCAGATCACACCGGAAGTAACCATGTTTTCATAGGCGAGCCCCAAACGACGTCATTACCATGAACTAAGGCTTATCTACCGCTTTTCAGCGATCAGTATTTCCATGCGAGACGTTTAAGAGGTGAACTGCAATGCATGTTTAATATGTTTCATGAAAGACTCATTTAATCAATTCATTTAAATAGTAGTTTATTTTAAAGTCATTTGGAGGATGTGCAAGATACATGTTTACATCCTGCACCTGCTGCACACCTGCATGCGTTAATCAATAGCCTGATGGGTAATTGACTGTAGAGTGCTGGTGCTGAAACTGAGCTGCTAAATATGGAATGACTTCAGTGGGAGGGGGCGCGTTGTTCTGGGCCTCGAATCTAGTTGTTTCGTTCTGTTGCGCCCTCTATAGGGATAATTACAGCATCGCATCCAAAATAAAATAAAAGTTTTTGTTTACACAATATATGTGTGTGTACTGTGTTTATTTATTATGTATATATAAATACACACATACAGTATATATTTTTGAAAATATTTCCATGTATATACATTTATATATTTATATTATTTTTTATATTATATATAAATATATTTGATATATAAACAACATATTTCTAAAATATATACATGCATGTGTTTGTATTTATATATACATAATAAATAGATATAGTACACACTCATATATTGTGTTAACAAAAACTTATTTTGGATGCGATTCATCGCGATTAATCGTTTGACAGCACTAATATATTACATTATTATGATTATATTAATTTATTACTATTAAATTATTTTAAAAAATTATATTACTATTATATTTATATAATATATAGGGATAATTACAGCATTGATCAGAGCTGACTGCTATTTTCTTTTTTTTCTGGATAATTGTATTTTATTATTACTTATTATATATATATATATATATATATATATATATATATATAAACTTATTTCTAAACATTTTGATATTGTAATGCGCAGACATTATGACAAAAATATTATGGAAAATTATGACAACAGTAATTTTATACTTAGAATAATATTACATTATTGTGATTATATTAATTAAATTAAATGAATTTAATAAAATAAAATGATCTTTTATATTATAATATTATTTTTTATATATTTAACATTATAATATTTAATCATTAATATTTTATTACTATTATATTTATATAATTTATCAACATTAACCAATAATAGTAATATAATATTATATTAATGTTAAAAAATATTTTAATTTGAAATTTAAATACAACCTATTTTTGCGCCCTTAGTGTAGTTCTGTTGATGCACACGAGGGGGAGTCCAAGTGTGCACTTTTCAAGATCATACTACAAATATCTATTATTGTAACAACAAAACTGAGTGAGAATCAGTTTCTACTCACATATGATCTTTTAATTCATTTTAAATATCTCTCCATTACTGAATAACTCATGACGAATCAATAAAACGCAAAACGACTTAAGTTCAAATGAGGCTGAAGCTATGGTCAGAGGACTATATCTTGTATCATGCAAAGCTATGCAAATACTTGTCAAGACTTTGGATCGTCTACTCATGCAGTTCTCAGAATACAGTTTAGTCTTAAAAGAATCAATAGCAGTTGTAAAAGAAAGACTTTCAGTCGATGACTCTTCCTCAAGGGCAGAGCCCAAGGAGAGTGTCTGAGTCTTGACCATATAAAGCACTAGGCTAAATATAACAGCCTGCCTGCTCACTCTCTTCTGTCTTGGAATGCGTCTTGTAATTTAAAATCGCGAATCGTGCATTTATGTTTGCATACCTATACTAATACACCATGTTTGGTCAGAGATATGCGGACTGTGTTTATAATACCATGCCATAGGCGACTTTTTGGCCATATAGTCACTTTATTTTGACGTCTGAGGAAAAAACGAGCAACCTGGGTCCGAAAGCAATATTCACAACCATCCTCAAATATGAAAACAGACTCTTATCTGTAAATAATAAAAGTGTGGCATGCCAAAAGTGTCAGGAAAAGATGCGTGAAGGCGGTGATACTCCATATAGCTACTCACATCTGTGGCTTTCTTCTCAGCCAGCTCCAGTTTCTCCTGTGCATCTTTAAGAGCCTCAGAATATTTGTCGAGCTCATCCTCAGTGCCCTTCAGTTTCTTCTGCAGTGCTAGGAGGTCATCCTCAAGCTGCGCGTGTTTGAGTGATTGATTGACAGCAGTGAGGAACGGGAAGCAGAGTGCGCGCGTGGTGTGGCGGGCAAAGACACCGACAGAGAAAGAGACGGGAAGAAAGAAAAGTTAGGGAGATTCAGAAAGGAACACAAAATACCTTGGTGGCGACCTCGTCAGCGGACAGGAGCTTCTCCTCGGCGCTCTGGTACTCCTCAAGCACTTTATCACGCTCGTCCTCCGTTACGCGCAACCTCTTTTCCAACTGAATTAGTTCGTCTTCTAACTACACATGCATAAATGACAGTTTTCATAACAAATGAGGTAAACTTTTACTTGAAATGTTACTAAACATGTCTACTTTAAATACTAAACATGCTGTTTAACCCTTGCTTCTGTTTGTGGTCTCGGAGACCCAAAGTCCTTTTTAATAGCTCAAAAATATACTTAACATGTATTTTATTTGCATTTGTTTTATTTTTTACAGTGTGCTTTGTTGGGATCATACTCCTTAAAAGTTTGTGTACTTCATGATACCACAAAGGGTTAAAGCACCAATAGTAGGCTACTGTCTACCAAACGAGTTTTAATTTGGTCAGAAGAATATTTGAAAAAACACTAGGTTTTAATTTTGAAATTAGGCTACTACAGTCAAACAGCACACTAAAAGGGTTGACTGAATACTTCAGTTTAAGTAGCCTAATCCAAAAGTTAGGCTACAGCCTACTGTCATTATCTTATTCAACCATTTTGAATTTAATTAGCTTGCTAATGATGAAAATATAGTTGAAACACTGAAAACTAATAAAATCGAGTAGAGGTTACAGAAATAGGCTATTATTCGACAGTAAGTAAAGACAGTATAGGCTAGTTAATCCTGTATCACTGGAACATTAAGGGTTAATGAATTAAAGGCTAGATGTTTCTGCATTAGACGTGCGACAATAAAAGGGCATTGAAAAAAGAAAAAGGGTATTAATTGACATTGAAAAGTTTAATTCTCGTACTCGTTACTTTTACCCTTCTTCTGTCACTATAAATCCACTCAGGCGCAGTAATATAATCCATTTATCAAGTAGCTCGCGGGAACGGCGCGTGCGCGTTATGGATAACTTTTAAAAGTCTACATAAAAACCGCAGACCTGTTTGCTCCTGTCCTCCGCTGCCTTTTTGTCTCCCTCAGCCTGCTCAGCTCTGTCCAAGGCGTTTTCCTTGTCGAGCTTGAGCATCTGCATCTTCTTCTTAATGGCATCCATGGCTGCTTATGGGTTGCTCGGCTGCAATAGAGAAATGTCCAGAGAGGAGCGAGGGTCAGAAGCGCTTGGGACTGAACGCAGAGCTGGAGTGCGAGCGCCCGCTCCTGTGCGCGCTCTCAAATACGCACTTTCACGGGAGGGGTGACTGAATTCCTCTGGACATTCAATACTTTTTTGGAAACAGCCGCATTGGGCTGCTTCTCCATGCCCCGCGTCTTTTTTTATGGATCTGAGAGGCGATTCGCTGCTGCTCGACATTTGACTGTTTATATGCCTATATAAGGGGGGTGATGGGCAAGGCGAACTCCTCAAGACGTCTTCACACATACTGAGCGCGACGGAATGGAGCAGGACGCAGATGGGGATCTCGAGACGAGTTTTCGACGTGACGCACTGTCATCAAAACGCAAAGCTAATGGAAGGAGACGCAATCATCTGATTCATTTAATTTTAGGGGTTCAAAGAAAATGTTACAAAATATAAAAATCAAAATCCACTATAAAAATCAACTCCTTTAATTTTCTTTAAAAGAATCATATATTATATTTTCCTTTGATTTAATCCAGGGAAAGGTGTATATCTGTGGGATGCTGAGGTGATATCATTATCATTTTTTGGAGAGAGAGGCAATATTTGAAATATCCAACATATATATATATATATATATACGCATCCAGAATAAAAGTATTTGTTTACATAATATATGTATGTGTACTGTGTTTATTTATTATGTAGCCTATATATAAATACACACACATACAGTATATATTTTGAAAATATTTACATGTATATACATTTATATATTTATATTATATTTTATATTATATATAAATAAAATATATTTAATATATAAACATAACATTTTTCTTAAATATATACATGCATGTGTGTATTTATATAGGCTATACATAACAAATATACACAGTACACACTCATATATTATGTAAACAAAAACTTTTATTTTGGATGCGATTAATCACGATTAATCGTTTGACAGCACGATTAATCGTTTTATATAAACACACACACATATATATATATATTATATATATATATATATATATATATATATATATATACACACACACACACATATATATATTAACTGCTGTCAAACGCATCCAAAATAAAAGTTTTTGTTTACATAATATATGCGTGTGCTGTGTATATTAATTATGTATATATAAAGACACACATACAGCATATATTTTAAAAATATTTACATGTATTTACTTGCATATATTTATATTCATATAAATTACATCATATATAAATATATTTAATATATAAACGTAACATTTTTTCTTGAATATATACATGCATTTGAGTGTATTTATATATATTATAAATATACACAGTGCGCATATATACCCTGGTCGTACCCTGGGGACGAACGATGGAGACGGAGCCACTGGAGGTGGAGACCCACATGGAGCCGAGCAGACGGAGAGCCAGGGTAACACTGAGGATCCGGAGGGCCAAGGTGGAGCTGATGGCTCAGGTGACCAAGGCGAAGGTGGGGATCCGGAAGACCGCGGCGGAGCCGGAGCGACTGAGGACAAAGGTGGAGCCAGAGTGAAGGAGGAGCCAGACAGAGCCAGAGGGACGGAGTGACGAGGCGAAGCCGGACGAGTGGAGTCCCGAGGCGGCGGATGATCGATGACTGACCAAGGTGGAGCCGGAGGGACGAAGGAGCCTGGTGGAGCCAGTGGGATGATGGGCCATGGCGGGGACGAGGGAGCTAGGAGCCAAGGCGAAGCCGATGGGTCGAAGGACCGAGGTGGAGTCCAGGACTCGGAGACTGGAGGCGGGGACAGGGGATCCTCAAGCCTAGGCGGAGGTGGAGGCTGGAAGTCCTGAGGTGGATCAGAGCGCCCAGATGGCACTGACTGAGGGTGAGCTGAGGGACTGACAGGCACCAGCAGAGATAGGGCTGAGGAACTGGCTGGTTTTAAGAGAGAAGGCGGGAGAGGGAGGTTGGGTAGGAGCTTAAGAGTCACAGGGAGCTTAGGAGAAGCAGGAGAGCTGGACGGAACCAGCGGAGACTCAGGAGACATATGAGATTCTGGAGGTTCAGGGGAACTGAAAACAGCCTCTCTAAACCAGTCTATTAAGTCCTCTTGAAAAGCGTCCATTAGTTCCTCAATATAATGTCCAGTGACCAGTAGCAGCTCACCCTCAGCGGCGGGAGTGAGGGCGGGGCTTCCCTCCAAGCCCTCGATCTCCACGAGCATTCCCTCAGGCACTTGCGATGTTGCCGGCTCACGCCCATGGTCAGACGACTCTCGAGGCTCAGGCTCCGGGGAGATGATCTGCTCAGTCGCGGGTTTCTGTGCTGGCTCACGGCAAGGCTCTTCATCTGCGGTGGGCTCAGGCGATACCTCTGTGCATCGGGATGACGGCTGGCTGGTCTCTGGTTTGGGAGTGGGGCTGGAGATGTCCTGATCAGCGGGGCAGACAGAGAAATACAGTCCATTATTCTCCAGCACCCACTCCACAAATGCGGCAAAATTGTTCTTCATGGGACCGTCCGCTGGAACGCGTGCCTTTGACCGCTCGCTCAGGCTGGTGTGGTAAAAACAGAGCGAGCGATCAGGGTAATGAGTCGGGCACACGAGATGTAAAAAGTCCCGTGTGTGGCCTTCCAGCGGATGGTCACCCTGCTCCAGGCATAACAGGGCAACTGCAGGACTATTCGTGGTGACAGAGGAGTGGGGAAAAAGGAAACAATGTAGTGGTCCATTCTTCTGCTACGGGTTGGTGAAATACAAATGGACGGTGATGATGGAGATCAACAGAAAAGTCTTTTAATTAGATAAATCCAGGAGGCAAGGCGAGTAAACCAACTTAACACAGACGGAGAACGGACCAAGAGTAAGGGAGAACTGAGGACTTATAAGCATGAACCAAACAAAGGGAACTAATGAGATGATTAACAGACAACAGGTGAACTGAATGACATAATCTGGCAACTCAAGAAAACTAGGTCACAACGGAGAGAACAGAAAACAAGGCATACATATAACAATATACTCTCAGAAAGTCTTCCAGTTTTGAGGTTATTCACACAGAGATCAGTTATTAGTCAGGCGGACACTGCATTTGACCACTGATTTACAGAATTATTTCAGGTTTATGAATGGTTTTAACATTGCATCAGGTACTGATGAACACATTAAGTTTTATTTGAATGACGTTATTTAACCAGATGATTTTAATTTTACATTTTTAGAATTTAATTAATTATGCACTTTTCATTAAAATCTCAAACACCCTGCAGTGCCTTTATGAACCCCAGTTTGGGAAACCTTGACGTAATATAATGTTTAATGCACTCCATGTTGTTTATTACAACAAATGTAATATAGGCTATTTTCTTACTCTTTTTTATATCAATATGGTACAAGATTATCCTATTTAAATTGATGTGATAAACAAGTTAGGTCAAAAGTAATCAAAGTAATCAGAAAGTAGTCTGATTACATTACCTGTAATTTAATGGATTACTACCTACAATTTTTATCATGTAATCTGAAATAAGTATGGACTACAATTTGTGAGTATAGTCTACCCATCTCTCTCTCTCTCTCTCTCTCTCTATATATATATAAGACACATCTCTTGGTCACACTTTATATTAGGTGGCCTTAATTACTATGTACTTACATCAAAAAATAAGTACAATGTACTTATTGTGTTCATATTGTATTGCAATACACTTCTGCTGCTATTGAGGTGGGATATGGGTAAGGTTAGGGACAGGTTAAGTGGTATGGGTAGGTTTCAGGGTGGGTTAAGGTGTAAGAGATGGGTCAACGGTGTAATTATAAATGTAATAACAGAAACTAATTACAGATGTAATTACATATAGGTATTTTTAAGAATATAAGTACAATGTAAGAACATGTATGTACATAATAAGTGCATTGTATCAAATGATTAATTTAAATGTAAGTACATCGTAGTTAAGGCCACTTAATATAAAGTGGGACCCATCTCTTTAGCCAAGCATTCACATAATGTATCTCATAACCTTGTACTTCAGTTACATCTGATCAAATTTTCATTCTTTTGCTTGGGTTGAACACATTTTTTGCTTAGTTGGAGCAGCAGCTATGCTAATTTCTCTCCATTACCTTCTCTGTTTCTGCCATGGGACTAGGAATTACACAAGCTTCAGTCTGGATCCAGCCTTTACAAAGACCAGAGATGACCGAACACCTGAGAAGAGATGATGCCAACCCCCAGAAGACTTCAGATGATGCCAACCCTCAGACAACATACAAAACCACCAAATTTTGCTATAAGTCTGATCATAACATATAATCATTGCTGTTAATAGTGTTCACCATCTGATTGTTTAAATGACATTAACTGCTTGATTGTTACTGTACATTTCTGCCACATGGACATCAACTTGAGATAGTCACCACTGATCTGATAAGCTACTACTAAATATAATGTAGAAACTTTAATTTTCTGTAAAGCTGCTTTGCAACGATTTTTATCTTGAAAAGCGCTATACAAATAAACTTGAATATATATACATATACATATATATATATATATATATATATATATATAGATAGATAGATAGATAGATAGATGAAAAACATATCCATTTATTTAAAAAAAATCATTAAAAATTAATTAGTTAATTAATTAATAAAAAATAGAATAATTAACTAGGCCTGAATGTCTCCTCAAAAATGTTTAGAAAATAAATAATAAATTATAGTATTTTTTGCAATTAAAAAGAATATATTATGGAATTTATTGTAATAAAAAATCATTTATAATAACATTTTTAATTTCTGTGGCATTTTTGTCACTTTCAGTGGCCTTTTTTGACCCCGATGACCTGAGGTTACTCCATCGGTATTGTCCTAAATAAGTTATTTGGGATAAAAGATCCATCAACCTCACAGAAAAGTGCTGAATCAAGAGTCATCAATGACAGAATAACTCAAACTCTTATATTTCCGGACACTTTTAGACTCATGATAACTCATTATCAGTCTGGTCTGAGCCTTATCAGACCTCAAACGTGCCTTTGTTTCAACACTTCTGTGCGATATGAATTAACAAAAACATTGCATGGGCTTATAATGTCATCAACAACCTCAGCAATGTGTCTTTATGCATCCCATGATAGATGCAAGAGGAGCTTCAGTTTGTTTCTTTGGGATATTGAGCGCACTGAATACTTTGTTATCCTTCAGTCTGCCCTTCTCCTCCTTATACAAGCTTCTCAGAGTATTTTTAGGGCTGTCTTAATGCCCGAGCACCTGGCCCAGTCTGTAAATTACAAATTTCAAAACACTTAGACAAGTGGTCAATTATAATGTGATAATTTCCTAAAATAACCCCAGTCTTAAATATAATACCCAGTTGTCTTGCACTATTTCTGTTCTCTTGTAATTGTATTAAATAGCTCAAAGCAGTTTGGTTGTTTTTGAAACTCACTTCATTTTCATTAAAGGTTTCTTGCTTGCATGCATTCAGCCCCCAAATGTCATTATTGTATATTGAAAATAAATAAATAAATAAATAAATAAATAAGTAAATAAAAATAATAATTACAAAGAAACAAGTAGCCGATTAAAAAAATTTGAAGCAGAAACAATGAAATAGTATTTTTCTAAAAAAATTTGAACATTTTTTTTTACAGTGTAATGAACATTGCACTACAGTAATGAAATGAGTAATGAGTTTAAGGCCCAGTTTCACAGACAGGGTTTAGACTAAGCCAGGATTAGGCCATAGTTCAATTAGGACATTTGAGTAATTTTTATAAACGTGCCTTATTAAAAACCATTACTGGTGTGCATCTTGAGACACAACAAAGGCACTGATATATTTAAAGATCACTCAATGCAAGTTTCTTTCAGTTGAAACAGCTCAGACTTACATTTTAGTCTGGGACTAGGCTTAAGCCTTGTCTGTGAAACTGGGGGTTATTGTCTTTAAAATAATGCAAAAAATCATAATAGTCCTTAATTCATTTGTAATACAATTTTTTCTTCTCATTTTCATCACACAGTTATATTGACAATTACAAATTATACGAGAATGCAATTCACAGATGACTATTATCTTATGTTTATGACAGACAGAGCCCTATTATGCATGTCATTTCCTGTTATTGCAATGCAAGAGCTTTAACAAACGTCCAGTTTTTTCCAAGGCTTGTGGTGAAAAGCTGGATTCAATGCAGCTGAAATAAACAAGCCCCAAAGAACTATGGGTAAATATTTTTATTAAACACATAATAACATAAATACCTCTGAGGCCTGCAACAGTCATAGCATTCAAGCCAATTCGGGAATTTCTTTGGGTATCATTAAAAGGAGCGTTAGACAATAGTTTATATTTTGGAAAACAATATCTGAGAAGATTAAAATGAAATGCAGTCCTCTAAAGACATATTATTTAAAAATATTGCCCACCATCTGGTTAGTCATTTGGTAAGTAACACATTGAGACAGACTAAAATGGTTTCCTCATACTTTTCCCACTAAAAAAAAAAATGTTTCTGACAGTGTGAACTTATCCTTGGCTTTGTTCAACTCTTTATTAAACACTGTTTATATGAGGATCATTTTGGATTAATCCACAATCCCTCACAGTACAAATTTATAGTGACAGGCAGGGTAGAGATGAAAGAGTAAGTGTTATCTGAGACCTTTTAATATTCAGCTTTCTCCGGTCCAGCTAATACAAATCAAACCTTTTATATTTGAAGAAATATGCTTGAATGGAAAAGACTGATGGACATGATTATCTTATTGTTTCTCCCATCTGTTCCAGCATATAAAGACTAACAAGAACCAGGGATGATAAGGAAATCTAAATTTGCTGTGGAAAGGATATTGTTTATGTCTTGTTATTCTTTCTCCTCTGGGTTTCTGATGGTTTATCATCTCTGGTGATCTTGTACTGTAAAAAACCATTGGTTTTATGAGGTTCCTCCATGCTAGGGATCTGCACTGGCATCAGATGCATGTTTATCTAAATCTGCAGACCCTTGGGATGTGACCTCAACTGTGGAACACTGTCCTTCCCCAAACAGAAAGCAAGTACTTTAAAATACACAGTGGAGAAAAATGGACAAGTTGTGTTATAACTGTGTTAAAACTGAATTGTAAATAGAACATTATAGAAAGCATTAAAACAAAATTGTCATGATAAAATTTCTTTTATAGAAAAAATGCATTAAAGGGCACCAAATATGCCCCTTTTTACAAGATGTAATATAAGCCTCATGTGTCCCCAGAATGTGTCTGGGAAGTTTCAGCTCCACAGATCATTTATTATATAATTTTGAAAATGCCTATTTTGAGTGGAAGCAAAAACACCTCTTTTAGTGCATGTCTCTTTAAAAGCAAATTAGCTGCTGCTCCCCGCCCCCTTTTCCAGAATAGGGATGTGCTCCTATCTCGCATACTCTACCAAAAACATCTGTTTGGTTTTTATTATCTTGTCTATCATGCCGAAATCATGCTTTTAAAGCCATATCAGTTTAAACTTCTGATATGCGGTTTTCTGAGCGCACACACAGAAAGCGGCTGTCACATGGCATGTGAGTACTAAACTAAGTTCTCTTTCATGTCTTACTGTGCTTAAACTGTCAAATACAAACAAGTTTATGTTAAAAACACACACAAGTTACAAAAACAGTCATTTATGTCTGTGAAGTTAAACAGCTGGGCAAGAAATCGCATGCTTATAATAGATCGGTGTATTAAGTGACAGCAGCGCAATATACAGTAGCTAATACTGTCTATGCTATTAATTTGACCCAAACAATAAAATAAATACAGAAAATCACTCACTGCTCTTGACTGAATAACTTCTATAGCTTTAATAAGAAGGCATTTCTTATTGAATGCTGCATTTAAATGCACTAGCGTAAAGATAAACATGGCGGGTTGCGTGTGTTTCACTCAGGGTGGGGTCTCTGCTAATACAGCAGTGTCCGTCAACAGTCGTGGGCGGGGCCTGTAAAATTTGACATCACATTTTACAGATTCTGCAAATGGCTTCTTGTGAAACACTGCGTATGGTTTATGGGGATTAAAAAAAGGAGCGGGTGGATTTTTATCATTATAGGGTGGTTGTGTACACACACTGCCAACACACATTTATGTTCAAACAACATGTAAAAGTGAATTTTGTATAATAGGTGTCCTTTACCATGCATTAACATTTATCATTCACGATGTCTAAATTGATCAAATTCATGCTTCAAAGACCACAGTATCTTAGTCCTCCTTAAGGCTATACTAATGACTGTCCGGAAGCTTCTGAGGGGAGGTCACACTTCCCATGTCTACTGAGGATTATGGAATGAAAGGCAAAGGAAACCAGAGAAGCTGACAAGAACAAGAGTACTTCTGCATATACTTAATCACAGAACTCAACATTAAATGTTAAGATGTATTTTAAGCCACTGACCAAATGGGCAAATATGACTATTACTATTTCTCATATGCAGGGCTTATGATTTGAAGCATTTGTGATATGGATATTGTGTTATGTGGCTAAATATAAAGATGCAATATCACTTTTCTAAGTAACTTATGCCTGGTGGGTTTTAAGGGGGGAACGAGGGACTAAGCTAAATTCTAATGGTCTGGTAATCACTCACACTGCAGGAACTAGGGACTTTGGGCTGGCACTCAGTGTGTTTCCACAGCAGGAACCAAGATTTAAATATAGTTCCAGGTGCTCGCGAGGTAGTACTTTTTCAAAAGTCTGGAACTTTCGGGGGTGGGACTTGGGCGCTGAACATGCTGATTGGTTGAGTTTGCGCAGCGCTGTATTTCAACCACCATTTATTTGCATATATATTTTTTTAAATATTACTGTTATTGTGTCATGAAATGTAGTTTTAAAAGTATTTAAGGTGAGAATGTAATTGTTTAAAACTCAAATCTGCAGTTTATTTATAAAGACAGAGCCTATTTAAAAATGTGCTTCGCCGATTTCAGAGATGTGAGCTCCAGGAGATCACCAGGCACTCAGTGCTCATGTATCCCACTGAGAGCAGCCTCAACTCGGCTAGTCCTTCTGACATTTGCCACTGGCTTTGATGTCTTTGTAGTGGTTAAACATGAGATAAAATTCATTTTGGGTAAATCTAACAGGTAATCTTTGGTCTTTATTCTGTTATTCTATTAATCTATTAATATGTTACGATGAAAATGAAAAGAAGCAGTGCTGTTTGATATAATATTTCTTTTTATTGTAATGTATGTACGTTCCCTGAACTACATTTCTGTGGCTATTAATATGTTTAAATGAAAAATAAAAGAGGCAGTGGTATTTGATATCATATTTCGTCTTATTGTAAATACAGTGAGGAAAATTGTAGTAGCCAAGGCAAGCTGACTGAGGTTATCTAGTACGCTGCTGTTCCATTTGCAGAATTACCGGACTTGCGTCGTCCCGTCCCCAGGAGCTCACACTCCCGAGTCGAACTTCAAACTACTGAGGATGCAAGTCCGAAATTTGCGTACTTGGTATTGAGAAACGGCCTTGGACTGGGAGGAGCAGTCGCGCACAGTCCTACGTCATCAGACTATTTGCCTATCTTCACGGTTCCATGACCACGATGGAAACAGACAGCAACAGGCCTGGGGGAAAAAATTTCCTGGGACAAAGGTGGCTAATAAGCTAGTGCACACCAAGGAACTGCCCAGCAATGACCTAACAACCACTCAGAACACCCTTGTGACCTCTAAACAGTTGGCATATGTATAGGCAGATATGTATCGCATCGGCAACAGTTATGGAGATGCACATCCCTAATGTACAGATTTCATTCACACTACCCATATTCATACTATACAGAACTTTTAACGGTCGCAAAGTAAGCTCAAATTCAAATGTACTATTCATACAGTATGCGATTTCAGACACATCGCTAGTAACTGTCTAGTAATGCCCTAGCAATCACCTGAAAAGGGCCCCATAAAACCTAGTATCCGCCTATTAACCAAGCTAAGCAACCGCCAATCAATGACAACTTTAAGGAACACTGTGCATCATCCACCAAGAATATGCTAACAGCTGTCTAGCAACTACTCAGTACACCCAAGAAACCACCTAGCAGTGACCTAGAAACCACCTAGAAAATCCTAGCAAGCACCCAGAACATCATTATAGGACCCTGGGAACAACTCGCATCAGCCAGACATTCTGGCGGCGATTTTTGCATGGGCAAGTACCACTCACATTTTCTTCTGAAAATGCTAAAATGTAGCTGTTTACACCAAGAAATGAGCTCATATGAATAAAAGGTATCCAAAACTTCCAGAAGTCTTACTAAACTTAATCCGCACAGTCACATGACCCTCACTTTATCTTTGTTTCTCCCCTGTGGCAGGAAGCAGCCAAAGCTCCCCAGAGAATTCATTCTCAATGTCAAACTGGACTTTCTGAGTCTCTCAGGGGTCTCTCGCCTCTCTGATACCATCTGAGGAGCTCTGGGAAACTGTGGTATATATAGAGAGGATTAACCAGTACCATGCTGGGGTAAATTCATTCCGGACAGCAAATGGAGAAGGGGGGTGGTGGGTGAGTGGCAGAGGTGCAACTCGACCCCACCGCAACTTGAGTGCCCAACACACACATATCAAGGGGGTGATGACATACACGCGTACACTTGCTTCCACTCGGTCATGCCAGTGAAATCAAACCCTGCGATATTTATCACTGAAGGAATAACCAGACAGATGTGCATTTAATAACAAGCTCATGTATCACTTACACTAAGGTTTCACCAACTCTATTTGAATTAGTATACAACATACTGTATATGACATAAACAGCTAGTTTAGCCAAAAATGACAGTTCTGTCAGCATCTACTTACATTACATTAAGAGAATTTACATTTTTGTGGGAATTTTTCCAATTACTTCGGCCACAATTAAAATAAATTAAATGAGAAATAATTAGTTCAGTGTGGCCACAAACTAAAACAAGTTAACTAATGAAACATGGCCACAAATGAATAAGTCATGGAAACAAATTCTTAAGTAATATCTGCGTTATCTATTTTTCCCACTATGTCATGTGCAGGGCATACTTTTAATTTCAGAGCTGTCTGAAAAACTTGATTCTGATTGGCCAGTTGCATCTTTCTGTCTGAAATGCTTGATTCTGATTGGTCGGTTGAAATATTACAGTATATATAATGACCATTGTCTCAGGTAACCAAATTCCTACATAACAGTACTAGTTTCTTGCATCACTTTGTGTTGTCTTTTTCATATCCATTTCTTTCTTTTTTTTTTTTTAGTAAACAAAGCCGCATAAATAGGATACACTCTTTATTGGCATTGATGTTCATGATGAAACTTTAATATCCATAAATGCACAAATGCATTTTATTTAAACAAAAAATCAAACCACATGAGGCTGTAAGACTCACACAGATGGACATGAGGAGAGAGGCGAACTAGATCGCTTTATGGGCTGTGTACTTAATAAACCCTGGCATAAGGGGTCTCAAGTTTGGATTGTTGGTACCCATTAAAGAGATGTGCAGCATTCCGCTGCCGCAAGCTGTTTGAGAGAGATCGGAGTTGAGCTGGTCTCTCAGGAGGGACGGGAGAAATGCCTGGCGGGCTCGGGCAGATTTTCGCCCTGAGCGCCAGTGCATGTCTACTGTAAGGCCTACGTGACTACAGCCCAAGGCAGAGATGAGGACGATAGGGGCGGATTCGTTTATTATTTGGCACTGATTTGAAACTGCTCCTGAACTCTGTGAGGAGTCTCGCCGTCTGCAGTCCATATACTACAGTAGACAGAATTCTAGCAGAAAGTACTTTTAATACAATCCAAGCTCCTAGCTATTCTATGTATTTCCCCATTGCAATCTAAAGTAGAGAACTGTGCCGAATTTGAATAAAACGTAGGTTTTGTGGTTTTCGTGGTGGTATTCAAGTTGGCATGCCATCCAGGGGTGCGTTTCCTAAAAGCATGTTAGCCAACTGCGGTCACAAGTTCCGTCGTTACCAACATAGTTCAACGATTTGGTGTTTCCCAGAACTATAGTTCAAATGAACATTCGCAATCAGCATTGCAAACTTACATAGTCGGAACTACAGCTCTTGACCTGTGGTTAGAAGCATAGTTTCTTGTTAATATGATATCTGGACTTGCATAGATCATGCTTTTGTGCACAATAAGCAAGCTAATATGCAGTACACTATAAACGGTATCTTTTATTCATTTTAAATATATGTACATTCAATATATATTTTAGCTTGTCCTCAATAAATACCATTTTTGAAGAGTCTGCATATGCATAAATGCATAAGGGAACCCCAGAGTATGATGTAAGATGTGTCAAACATCAAATAAAACAAAAGGACAGAGAACAAAAATAGTGAAGTAGTCCTCAGGTGCCATGTTCGTTACAGCAGCATCTCAGAGATCTCAAATTGATTAGTAGAGGTTATTACTAACCTGTAGTGAAACAGTAGTGATTAGTTGGATAGTTGTCCAACACTGCATTATAATGGCATTTAATCAGCAGAGATTTGGTACGTGCAGTGCCGTTCAGTTGGATAACATGGTTCAGACACATCTGGAGTGTTTGGCTTCACATATGAAAGCAGTAAATGGGATATAACAACATAATCACATTATAGGATTAGTTCTCTCCAGAATTAAAATTTTCTGATAATTTGCTCACCCCCACGTCATCCAAGATGTTTATGTCTTTCTTTCTTCAGTCTAAAAGAAATAAAGGTTTTTGAGGAAAAATTCCAGGATTTTTCTCCATATAGTGGACTTCAATGTGGACCAACGGTTTGAAGGTCCAAATTGGAGTTGCAGCTTCAAAGGGCTTTACACAATCCCAGCTGAGGAATAAGAGTCTTATCTAGCGAAACGATCAGCCATTTTCTAAAAAAAATATATATATATATACTTTTTAATCACAAATGCTCATCATGCACTAGCTCTGCGATGCACATCTGCAACTTCACACATTATGTAATCACGTTGGAAACAGTAGCATAGCATTGGGTAAAAGTTAGATGATTTTGTAATCAATATTCTCCAGAACCAAATAAAATACTCAAATTTGAAGAAGTCAACTTTTCCTTTTATTCTTTGTACCATTTATTAGTCATGCATGGCAATGCATTTTGAGATTTCCTTATTGCTAAAAAAGACACATGCAATACTTACTATCTTTCTGTCAAGAAAAGAGGTCTTGTAGAGTAGCATAATTTTCCTGACTACTTTGGAACAGCCTTTGTGTCGTGTGCCTTAACTATTATGGGAGAAACTGCCATCAGGATGTTCTGCCAAGAGAAGTTAGTTTGAAAAAACATGACACCAAAAATGCCCTTCTCTTCCTATAACCACAATGGAATTATCATGGCTTTCATTCTGCCCTTCACTGGGATGTGGCAAGACAGTGTTTTCACATGAACAGCCTTCAAATTACCAAGCAGCCAGTCACTCTGGGACCTACATATCTCCTCCACTCATTTTAAGCTGTTGGCCAAATTCTCATCTGTCAGTAAACCAACTCCTTGGTCATAAAAATGGAGATGAAAATAAGCAGACAAACTCCTCTGCATTTCACGTCATTCATGATAATGTGAAAAACAAGCAGCTTTGGCAGTGGAATGTGATTAATTTGAGGGCTTTCTTTTTTCTTGTTTGAAAGTCTGTTTGATGTGGGTGGCAGCCATAATGGTTGAATAGTTGCGGGCTAGTGAGGGTTCCTCCCTAAGAAGTGTTTGTTTGTGTTTGTCTGGAAGAAACTCAGAGCCGTATCTCATGCTAGACAGACCACCATCATATGACCAGAAAGGTGAACTCATATGAGACAAGAGATGATAGCGATTATTCTCCTCCAGATGTTCAGTAGATCCATTTCCACTTGAAAATGAATGGAAAAACATTACTTTAAAAAGACTAAAATTAAAATATACTGCTTGTCAGTCAGCAAACCTTCTAGCTATGAAATCAGCATAGAAATCCAGTACTCCAGTGTTGAACACTTTTGGGATGGAGTCAACAAAGCACTTATTGGCAGTTTGCTTTACTTTGCATCCTCAAGATAAGAGATTCAGGGCCGGATGGAGATCAGGAATTCTCTGCACTGATTAGCCTCATTTAGGAGGTTCACTGGTACAAAGTTTTCAAGCTGTTCTGGTGACAAACTCCACTAAACTAAGGTATGTTGAAGGACTATCTATCTAGTCTCAACAGCAGAACATTCAGGTCTGAAGTCAGATGCTTTGGACAGCTTGGTTGTGAAATTGACATTGAGGCAATTTAGCATGTGTCTGTTAGTATACGTAGTGGTGACATTGACAGAACTCCATCAATATTTGCCCATTTTTTCCATTCCTGGATGTCAGTAGGTGAAAACCTTCCACGGGAGCAGTAGTAGATCGCCCCATATATGGAACTGGGTGCTGAGTGCTGACATGATGAGCTCCGCTGTTGAGTTTACGGCTTCCTAAATAGTTTTGTTTCCATTTCACTGAGCTATAAAACCTCTGGGTATGTGCTCGTCTTCATTACTGACCATGTGTCATGTTCAACTCTCCCAGTCGGGACAAATCAATTAGGGCTAAATGAGGAGACTGGATGGTTTACCTGAGGATACATGCATTTCTGAAGTAGCTCTTTGGCCTGTCTGTTGCAAAACGCCTATTAGACTCTATTCTAAGGCATCATCTGGCATAAAAGTTGCTCCAAAAGGTATAGGTAGGTAAAAAACATAACCAGAATGGATTGCAATGAGCTCAGAGAATTTTTAAGACGACGAACAAACCAAATGAATTTACATTTGCATCACATATTAGAGCTAACACATTAATTTAGCAAAATGCTAGCACCAAACACTATGGGAATATATTGTTAATTCTCCAGTAGGCTAACCATGAAGAGCATTATTCATATGCATTACACATTAGCATATTAGCGCTATCTGCAAACTCTACTGGAATATATTGTTGATTTGATTTCCCTCTGCACTTATTGTTAAGAGTGCTATTTGTATGAGTTAACACATTAACTTAGCTACATGCTAACACCAAACTATATTGGAATATTTTGTTGATTCTCCCTTGCCATAATCGTCTAGTGTGCTATTTGTGTACGCATTACACTTTAGCAACATGCTAACACCATTGGAATGTATTGTTGATTTTACTTTAGACTTTCCATGAAGAGTGATATTTGTACGCATTACACAATAACATTAACACATTAATATTAGCTACATGCTATCACACCAAACTCTATTAGAATATATTGTTGATTCTCCTGTGCATTTATCGTTAAGAACACTATTTGTACATATTACATATTTGCATATTAAAATTAACATATTAACTTTAGCTATAAGATAACACACAAAACTCTATTGGAATAGAGTCTCCCATTCTCATTGAAAGTGCTATTGAGTTTGCACTGCACTTTAGCAATAACACATTAGCTTAGCAATATGCTAACATCAAACGCTGTTGATTCTCCTGTGCACTTATTATAAAGCACGTTATTTGTACACTTTACATATTAGCACTAAGACATTAACTTAGCAACATGGTAACTCAAAACTGTTGGAATATCACATGCTGTACGCATTACACTTTAGCTTATCAACATGCTAATATCAGACTCTATTGGAATATACCATTTCTCTTATGCACTTAACATAAAGAGTGCTATTTGTGTACCCATTACACTATAACACATTAGCTTACCAACATGCAAAGGCCAAAATGAAAATATATTGACTCCATGAAATTTGTCTGTTGGTTTGTGACATTAGACACTTGCATGGGAAGCCTAGGGCATTCCTGGTTTTGAGTGAGTAAAACACTCACTCACTTGGACACTCACAGACAAAATGTTAAGGGTGACTCTGCATCACAACTGCAAGTTGTTTTGAGTGAGACATACCAAAGAAACCCACACCTCTTGACAAGCTGTCCGCTCACCCCAGATCAGGCCCTCGTGACCCTGTCAGTATTTGTTCAGATGTTGTGACTGTTCTCATGTCAGTCTTGGTGGGGGGGTTCATACTTCCTGTCTGAGAGCTGGAAGAAATGGGAGAGAGGCCAAGATCAGTCAGAGGAATTCAACTCCTCTGCTGACTGTACTGAACTTAGTCATAAAATCTGATGCTGAGCTTATGATGTTTTATGAAAACTGGCATGGGATGTTAACAGTCAGCAGTGTGATGTCTAATATCTCCTCAAAGCTTTGAGGAGGAAAGCCTCACCATGAAAGAGATGAAAAGGATGTCTGATGAAAGTCTGAAAATCAAGGGTCAGATTCTTTGAAAGATCTCCAATCAGATGGGGGAAACATGGTTAACATTAGGGCTCTTTTATCTTTGATAGAATAGAAGATAATAAAAAGAAACAGAAAAAAGTAAAATGAATGAAATAATGACTTATTGGAGCATTTATACCAGCAAAACCTTGAACTTTAACAGAATATGATTGGCTTAGCCTCAATCAATCGCTGATCTTGTCATTAATTTGTAATTTCACTGATGCTGTGATCCAAACCAATGTTCAGAATAACAAACTACTCATGCAGTTTGCAAAATTTCAGTACTTGGACAGCATGGCTCATTTGTCAAAATAAGACACTGAAGGGGTTAAAATACAAAATAAAGTAGCATTGCAAAATATCATAAAGTCACATAATCAGATATTGTCTGGAAAACTAGAAACAAGGCAGCAATTGTGAGATATACAGTGACAATTATGAGAAAATAAAGTTTAAGAACGAGACAAAGTCACAAATACAATTGTGATATGTAAAGTCACATTGCAAGATACAAATGTACAATTGTGAGAAAATAGAATTTCAAATACAGGAAATATTTGTGAGATATAAAGTCATTAAAAAATAAAGCCACATTATGAGATAAAGTTACAATTACGAGAAACACAATTCTGATATATGTCACAATGCAAAACAAAGTCACATTGTGAGATATGCATTTGCAATTATGAGAAACAAAGTCATATTTGGGAGATAAAACGTCACTGCAAGATATAAAATCACATTGGAGATATAAAGTTGCAGTTAGGTGAAATAAAGTCACAATTACCTTTTTATGCTTTTACTCCGAGGTAGAAATGGCCTTCCATATATTGAATTATTTATTTGGGATTTGAACCTAGAATTATCCATTGAGAGTACAATGGTGGTAGATTATGGAATACTTGTGAAAGTTGAACCTACAAACTTTTATCAAGAGCACAGTGGTGGCAGATTATGAATTACATGTGGGATGTGAACCTGTAGCATTTCATTACAGCCTTCATTAGATTATGAATTCTGTGTGTGATTCAAACCTACAGTGTTTCATTACAACTTTCATTAGATTATTAATTACGTGTGTGATTTGAACCTGCAGCCTTTCATAAAGACCACAATAGAGGTAGATAATGAATTATGTGTGGGATTTGAACCTACAGCCTTTCACGAAAAGCACAATTGTGATAAATAATGAATTACGTGTGGGATTTGAACCTACAGCATTTCATTACTAATTAGATTATGAATTACATGTGGGATTTGAACCTACAGCCTTTCCCAAAGAGTCCAATTGTGACAGATTAGTAATTACATGTGAGATCTGAACCTACAGCGTTTCATTACAGCTTTCATTAGATTATGAATTACATTTGAGATTTGAACCTACAGCCTTTCATAAAGAGTCCAATTGTGGCAGATTATAAATTACGTGTGAGATTTGAACCTACAGCCTTTCATAAAGTGCACAATTGCGGTAGATAATGAATTACAGTGTGGGATTTGAACCTACAGCCTTTCCCAAAGTGTCCAATTGTGACAGATTATTAATTACGTGTGAGATTTGAACCTACAGCCTTTCATAAAATGCACACTTGCGGTAGATAATGAATTACAGTGTGGGATTTGAACCTACAGCCTTTCCCAAAGTATCCAATTGTGACAGATTATTAATTACGTGTGAGATTTGAACCTACAGCCTTTCATAAAATGCACAATTGCGGTAGATAATGAATTACAGTGTGGGATTTGAACCTCAAGTTCAAGTTGAGCTTTATTGTCATTCTGCTACATGTGTGGACATGTAGTGGAATGAAATGTCGTGTCTCGCAGGACCACGGTGCTACATACCAGTTAAACATAAGATAAACATACAACAATGCAAGTATAAGAAAAACAATAGAGCTATACAACAGTTAACCATCTGACTATACATATACTATAAATACTATAACTACTATACATAGTTGACTACACATACACAAACTGAGACTGTAC
>JAFVLL020041275.1:7500-10005 GCA_021397915.2 Tor tambroides | reverse complement strand
TGTAGGACGATAGAAAATACGGTCTGTACAGCAGAACAATATTACGCCTATGAGAGTCCCCACAAGGATAGCAGAACAAGTGTGTGTGAGTGTGTGTGTGTGTGTGTGTGTGTGTGTGTGTGTGTGTGAGAGTGTGTGAGAGTGTGTGAGTGAGTGAGTTTGTGTGTGTGTGTGTGTGTCATGTGAGCAGTAAAGCCACACAGGCGTGATGTTTCATGCGTCTGACAGGTGAATGCTCTTCTGCAGCAGCTGATTGCATTAGTGTCTGTTCATGGAGCGACAGGTGATTTTTCTTCCCATAAATCAACTGAATCTGTGTGTCCGGGTCAAGCGACTGGGGAAAACTCTCGTCATATAATCGCTTTCCACCTATTACATCATTTTCCTGGTGGTTTATATATAAATGTATATTTAATTGACTAGCGTTCACCTGGCGTTTGTCTGCAGGTGAATCCTGAGGCAGTTAGAAGGAGCTCTCGCTGAGTAAATGAGTTACTGTGTAAATCTGACATCACACTTTCAACAGCAGTCTGCTCTTCTTATATGGAATTAATATTATACAAACAGCTATTGTAAGCTTATGGATATTAATCAAGAGATTACATATTCCGTAATTTTACCAATTCGTTTGTCACACTGCAGAACTGTAGTACAAAATAATCATGTTCTTCCTCATAATTTCTGTCTTGTTTTCCAGTACAGATGTGTAAACATTCTTAAATCAAGATACAGTTACTGAAGCAGCAAAATAACCTAAGATATGAAGTCTAGTTTTCTGAAAAATGTATCAGAATGAAGTGAGTTTATGATTAAAACAAGAACAAATATCTGTCTGTGGAGTCACTTGTTTTCCCTTTAAATTCTGTTTGTTTTTCTGACCCCGTTGGCTGATATTTTTTCTTGTTTTAAGCATAAACTATCACTTATATGTGTGTGTTTGGCAGTTTTCATAAATCAAAACAATGTCTCATGTAAATTTTACTTGAATCAGTTTAGTTTCTCCAGTAAATGTGTCTTGATTTAAGAATGTTTATACATTTGTACTGGAAAACAAGACAGAAATATTGAGGAGGGACATGATTTTTGCTGTGTGTTTGAAATGAACCAGCGACTGTAAGGAGGCCGATAACGTTGTGTTTTCATCTACTGTAATGTTTACCATCAGAAGTTCAGGAACAGCTGAGTTTCTCCTTTTATTGCTGTAACTCTGTGTTGAGAGCCATGTGTCACTGAGCGTTGAGGTGAATGAGTATTGTTGAGTATTGTACAGTATTTGTGTTATCCAGAATGCAGTGATCGTCCATCTGAAGCGTCTCTGTTTGACTCTGAAACCCTTTATTGTTCTTTGACTAGAGGCGATTGTTCCTGATGCAACCTGCTGAAATACACAACAGTGTGTTTGTGTGAGTCACTGCGCTCAATCAGATAATTATGAGCCTCATCAGGGTTTGTGAATCCACACGCCTTTATACTGTATGATGCTGTAGACAGTGACACCAACACCAACAAAAATCATCAGACATATAAATAAGATACACTCAAGAAGCAGAATAAGATATTAAGTCTTGTTTTCTGGGGAAAAATTAAAACTTGAAAAATTAAGTGACTTTTTGCTTAAAACAAGGAGAAATATCTTCCAGTGGAGTCATAAAAATACTCTTGTTTTCTCTTTTAATTAAGTTTTTTTTTTTTATCCTTTGGCAGGTTGTTTTTCTCATTTTAAACAAACTCAATTTTGGCACATTTTTCAGAAACTGAGACTTAATATCTTGTCCTTTTGCTTCTCCAGTAAATGAATTTAAAATATTTAGATATTTGTACTGGAAAACAAGACAAAAGCTGAGGCAGAAAATCATTTTTATGCAGTGCATGCAGCTGAGAGAGAGTTTGTGATGTAAAACTTTATAATGGTGTGTCGCTCGTGTAGAGTATTTTCCAGAAAATAAGCCGTACATATAAGTCACATCAGGTAAAAAAAAATAAACACAGACAAGCCACATTTTATTATTACATTCAGAAATAATGTTTCTAAATATTGTAAACACCATAAACATGTATTTTAGTTCCTCTTACTCCACAACAAATCCTTTCATTTCAGTTTTCAATTCAGTTACGTTTTATTAGCACGACCCAATGTTGCCAAAGAATTAACATATATATATATATATAACAATAACAACAACAAAGATAACAAATAAATAAAATCCACCTAAATAAGCCAAAACATAAAGTCAGTAAGTCCTTTACATCTTACCTTTTTTTAGAGCAGAAAAGGAGTTAAAAATATAAAGCAAACATAAATTATAGCAGAATTCATTATAAACAAATTGATTATAAACACCAAGCCTAACCGAGTTCATTTAAAGCTGAATGTGCTGCAGAAATAAAGCTGCTCTCCTGTTTCTCTCTCATTTGGCACCAAAACAAATGTGTGTTTGAGTACTTGATGTTAATTGCATTATATTGTCGCAGCACATCAGAGATAATAAAAAAGCAGCTTATATT
>JAFVLL020041275.1:0-2500 GCA_021397915.2 Tor tambroides | reverse complement strand
TTGGATGAAGCCAGGTTCAAAAGTCTTGTTTCATTTTGTTGACATATTAGACTCAAAGTTTTTTTGTTTTTTTACAGAGGGGATTTTAAATATCTCTTTTTATGACTCCATAAAAATGCAGTAAAATATCATGCCAGAAAACAGACTTTTTGTTTAGAAATAAAATGTTGTATAAGACCAGGACAATTATATATGAACGAACCTCTCTGTAAAACCCTTCAGAATATAGATAGTAATAAAACTGTAAAGTTTGGTGTATGCAAGTGTTACTGAAGTGGAGATATTTGGCTCAGTGCAGGAGAAAAATCTGATTTTGAGAAAACACCCTTTAAAGATATGTATTGTAATATAAATCTGCAGACAGAAATAGATAAAGTGCTATGAAACAAACATTTAAAGGTGGGTTTGGGATGTTTTCTTTCCATTAGTCTGAAAAAATACTTCATGAAAAGCCAAAAAGCCAAAAATATCAAAATTGACAGGTGCATGAAAAAACTGTTTTTGCCTGCAGTGTCTCGCCTTACTCCTCTCATTGTACTGTATTATCACCAAATATTGGATACAGTCTTTTTTGTCAACTTTTCTTTCAGTTAGGGCAGGTTTTGTCTTTCTTTTAGGATGAGCATATGTTTCTGTGCACCTCAGTTTTTAGGTGGAAAGAAGCATTATTTCTGGTTCATTTCACTGAGACACATGAGCTCAGGTCAGTGAGGCCTACTGTCAGGCAGTTCCAGAAAGAACTGGAAGAAAACAGGCTGATCAAAATACAGAATCCAAGATTTGGTGATAATAGAGCATAATCAGAGATTTATAAGCAGGAACACCACAGGTTTAACAAGGTGGGGTGAAAATCGTTCGTTGTTATGTCCTGTGTGAGCAAAGTCAGCATTTCAGGAAAAAGCAAGTCATCCGGGTCAAAATGAATGAAACACAGTCTGAGGGTCAAAGGTGAAGTGGGTCATCTCTGTTTGTGTGAGCAGATGTAATGATGTGTCTCGACCAATGACGTGAGTTTGGGGGCGGGGCTAACTCATTGAGTGACGGCAGGTGGGTGGATGTTATCACGGTAAAAAACAGATTTACTGCTTGTACAACTAAATTAAAACAAGGTAAAGCAATTGCCAAACATTTTGTCACTACTTCAGTATATTGTGCTCAGTCAACTTATGTAAATATGCAGAATAATGAAAAATTATGTAAATATGTAAAATCCATCAGTGTAAATCATTTTGTTGCATTGACTGAAACTGGGCAGTGGATTTCTAGCTCTGCATAACGCTGAATTGATTTTAAACACTGAAGTGAAGTCAGTTCGTGTGATTTTGGAGTAAAGAGAAAGACCTGCTGATGTTTAATGTTTGACATTTAAAGAAGTTTTTGTGGTTCCCATCAATTCTGTGTAGTTATTAATATCACTCGCTCTTTTAAGGTTAGTTTTGTAGCGTATTGACAACTGTTAGCCTGATTTCTTTTAGTGTGTCCTAGTTGTTCATTTTTGATAGCCTTTCCTCAAAACTTGCGATGAAATCTACCTAAACTAATTGAGAGCAAATTAATTTATTTTTCATTGAATGCCAAATAGCATATTTAATTTGTCTATACGGTTGGAATATCATTAGTTTCCCGTGGAGCGAAAACCCATGTGAATAGAAATGATATTTATGAGTGTTAAATGCTGCAGTTTGACTAATATTTCATGTAATTTCTTCTGTCATTTATTTATTTCCCATTGAGGTTACTCGTAATTTGCTTGTTTGCCTGTTTTGGATGACATATTCTTTTGCAAGTAATTACAAGTTTTATGAATCTTTGGTGTAACTCAGCTTAATCAAATGACTGCTTTTGATAAATACAGCTTCCAGTGCTGTTCTGTGAAAGCCTGCGCTGAGAAACGCTGCTGGAGTTGTCTGTAGTGACAGAAATTAATGTTTATTATCAATTACATAGGATGGAAAAACTTAAAGGAGAAATTCACTGCTGACAATACAGCTAGGAATGTTTTTATTATTATTATTATTATTATTATTATTATTATTTACCTGTGCTACAGTAAACTTGATATCTAGGTGCAGATATCATGTACAACTGACATTGTAACAATACAAACCTGGGTGAAAATCTGTGACCTTGTCATTTAATGAATCTGCATTCATATGCTTAAAATCCTGCAAACAATTCTTCTGCATGTCTGTATATGATTAGAACACTAGTATGTTCAGCTAAAAATGGTTTGAAGTCAGTTATTTCTATCTTTTGCTGTAGTGTGTCAGTAGGAAATATCAGTTCATTGATATAGCCATTAATTGTAATAATCCAGTGAGATTTTTGAGATCTGATCTGATCATCACCAGTCTGTCTGGAATGACATGAAGAAACAGAACAAACTGAGACAGACTAAATCCAGAAGAACTGATGCTTCAAGAAACCTCCTGCAAAGCTACAGAACTGTTCAAAGCTTTAGGCACTTGTGTAAAAATGCTGTAAAATGAGGATGCTGTCA
>JAFVLL020041274.1:0-36457 GCA_021397915.2 Tor tambroides | reverse complement strand
TTGTACTTTTCTTTTTTTCTTTTTTTTTTTTTTTTTTTTGGTAATTGTATCATTTTGCAAACATTATGGGAACATTACTTTTGCACATTTGCTGAAAATTTGAAAAAAGTAATATTTAAAAAAATATGAGATGTACATCCAACTAAAAAGTTTCAGAAAAAATAGCTTTGAACAAGCATTCTATTAACATTAAGAACAATTGTTCATAACTTTGAGAGAACCTTGCCAGAATGTTCTAAGAACATTTCCTGTTAGATGGGGAGTTACAATCTCATTAGCGACATTTCAAGGTCAAGAAAAGGTCCATTGTCTATTGCCAATTGTGTAACAATTTATGAAGCAGAGCTCACACAGAAGTCACTTTCAAACCAAGCAGATTTCTATTGGTCAACACTGCAAATTCACGAGCTTGAACCCGTTGCGAAATCTGCATTGCAAAAACTTTCCCCAGTCATGTAGATTCCTACTAAAATGACTGATCTCACCCACTAAAATTCGCCAAACAATGTTAAATATGACCGCACCTTAAGCCTATAAGTGAGCAATACTGTTATTATTATTATCATCATCACTTCATGGCATTCAATTCATGCTTAATTTGCATACACTTCACAAAGCAGCATGGTCAGGTTTCTGAGCTTACCCTGAGATGAAATTCTGCAGACGGCCCTGGTTTGATATGTCATATTATGTCACAGCGAGCTGTGGTATTGCATTTGTGAAGAGCTGGAGGCTCACATGAAGATTTAAATGACAGAAGGCCACACGCTCCCTGCATGTCAGAGTTCTGCATGTCAGATGGCAGGAGGCATTGAGGGAGGTAAAGTAACTCCATCAGTCATTCCAGAATGAGAAAGGCATTACAGTCAGACTCACGCCCGCGAGCGCTCTCCATCTGCGAGTGATCAGGCCTGTGAGGACTGTATGTAATCCAGGCACCATTTCTGATCACAATGTTTGTGATCAGGTTCATGTCATGAAAAACGCTTGATGTTCAGCGACCACCTCACGTTATTCCGCTACAGCGGCTCCCATAGGGAAACACTCTCTTATTTGTCGATATGTTGTGAAAATAAAGAGAATCATGTATAACGTCATTAAAATTTCTTAATAATGTCTCAAGGTTTATGTATTTCGACTGAATCCTTCACTGATGCTTTTAATTAAAATTTTAAGCACTGGAATCAAATAGTTTAGAGGCAGAGTGCAGACTTAGAATGGGGAGAAAAATCTTAAAAGAAATAGTTCACACAAAAAATTCTGTCATATTTTTTTCTTGTTGGTTCCCATGATACTTTCTTTCTTTTTCATCTGTGGAACACAAAAGGTGATTTTTTTAAGAATATCATGGACACTCTTTTTAATGTAATGAAAGTGAATGAGATCTGGGACTGTAAAGTTTCAAAATAACAAAAAAGCATTATAAATATATAATAAAGCTCCTGAGTACAGCTCATGCACTGTATTCCAAGTGTTCAAAAGCCATATGATAGCTTTGTGTGAGGAAAAGGATTCATAAACAAGAAATTTTGCGAAGTCAAATCTTTTTGTTAAATCAGCTTATGGGTTCACAAAACCAGCCTGATTCATTTACAAACTATACTGATTCTGTTCTCAAAATAAGCTATTGTTTTTCTTAAAATCAATCTGTTTGGAATAGCTGGGGAGAAGGATTATGAGTGAAATAACTTAATTTTTAGTCTGTTTTTCACCAAGAACTTACAAACCGCTTTTATGATACATTTATGCTGTTTTTGTGTCTTTTTTTGAAGCTTGAACTCAATTATAATGGCTTGGGAAAGAATGACCAGAATATTCTTCTGTGTTCCAAGGCATAAAAAAGTCATACACTCTTAAAAATAAATGTTCCAAAAAGGGGCTTTTCACAGTGATGCCATTTGTAAAGAACATTTGAATAACCTAAAGAATGTTTTTCCAACATAAAGAACGTTTCATACAATGGAAGTGCTCCATAGGTTCTGCATGGAACTATAGATGCCACTCAAGAATGCTTTTATTTTTAAGAGTGTATGGGTGTAAAATAACATCAAGGTGAGTAAATGACAGAGCTTCCGTCTTTGGGAAATCCAGTTCTTTAAAAAAGAATGGTAATAACTGTGTGAACATGAAATCGAGAGAGAGTTGAAGAGCAGTGTGGCGGCACTGTACTCCACTGTGCATTCTGGGAGTTGGCTGGACTGCACTGTCATAAAAGCATGTCACAGAGGCTGTATCTGCAGGCTGCCTTGGCCCAAGCACTTCCCTTTGATGGATGGTCATTTTCATTGCCTTCTCACGCTTAATGAAGCCTGCAGTTCAGGTCTTAATTGAATGCTCTCTACAGTCTCAAGTTATTCACCTCGGCCTGCTCTTTCTCTCTCTCTCTCTCTCTCTCTCCCACTCCCAGAGTCCGCCGTCTCCGCTCTGTTTTCTGCACTGCATGCTTGCTGTTGTTCTTGTTTTTGAGGCTGATCTCTGATGAGTTATGATTGAAAAGAGCGGAGCCTAACACACATATTTTCACTCACACTGTCTAATGCTTTTATAAGGCCGTAGGAGCCAGGGATACTGAGTGGGCAATGCTGATAAAGGCATATAGGGCAAAACACATCACTCTTATTTTGTTTTACTCCCTTTCTCTTCATCTCTTGCTCTCGCGGGCTTTGCCTCTGCCTCCTACTCTAAAGTGTGCCTGAAGAAATGACTATATTGGTAAGAAGAAGTCATCATTTGGATAATAAATAGTGAATGTGCAGTTTCCATGGTGAGATTAAAACCGAGAGGGCAAACAATTATTCATTTTCAAAAAAAAAAAAAAAAATCATTATTCACTTTTAAAAATCTATATTTTATTTGAAAACCTCTTCTCTCTTACTTCTGTGCAGCACATGCATGAAGTGTGTAAAAGTGTTAAAACAAGTCAGGATGCTACATAACTTAACCCAGGGGTGCCCAACTCTGTTCCTGGCGATCGACTGTCCTGCAAAGTTTAGCTCCAACTCTAATCAAACACACCTGCCTTTAATCTTCAGGATTGCATGAAAATTAAAGGCAGGTGTGTTTGATTAGAGTTGGAGCTAAACTTTGCAGGACAGTCGATCGCCAGGAACAGAGTTGGGCACCCCTGGGTTAAGGCACTCCAAATTTTTCTGAATGGTTTCATGCATATAGTCATGTTAAAAGTGTCCTATGTGAAAACGTTCTGCATTTATTTTCCCTAGGTTTTTTTTTTTTTTTCTTGAAAATTGTATTTGAATGTGCGGCAACTATAGTTGCCAGTGGGCAAATATGTTGTATGCACCCCTCAATGTCAAATTTGAATAGGAGGAGAACATTTGGAATCTAACTCAAAATAACTGCTTTCAAAAGACCAATGTTTATTCATTAACAATTCATAAACAAATATATAATGTATAAAAGTTAAAGAACATTCGATGCGAACCCAAAAAAGGATAGAGAGTCCGACTTGTAACCCAAAGGTCGTGGGTTCGAGTCTCAGGTCCGGCAGGGATTGTAGGGGGAGTGAATGTCCAGCACTCTCTCCACCCTCAATACCACGACTGAGGTGAGACCCTTGAGCAAGGCACCAAACCCCCAACTGCTCCCTGGGTGCCACAGCATTGGCTGCCCACTGCTCTGGGTGTGTGTTCACTTCTCACTACTGTGTGCATTTGGATGGGTTAAATGCAGAGCACAAATTCCGAGTATGGATCACCATACTTGGCCGCTGAGCGTGCGAAATATAGTTGGAGCGCGGAGCGGGTTTTTATCCAAAGGCCGGAGCGATCGTTCTGTCTTGCTCCGATACCACTCACACCACGAGACTAGGGCATGCATAAATCCACCCAGAATTCACCTGTGCCTTCAACAATTAACAAAACTGTCAGCCTGCTGTGAGTTCTTTATAGGATATAGGCTGCGTGGCGGACTCGTCACGGAGCGGGTTTGCTGCGTGTTGATTTTCCTTTCCGCGCCTATGTTAACAGATTAGAGCAGCCACACTGCCTGCGGAATACGCGCGTATCAGGTGCGGTCCAACCACACCGCAACCGCGGCCCCGCGACAGAATAGAAGTGAAGCGGATTTTTTCCGCAGCAGTCACGCAACAAACTCACTCCACGTCCGCCACGCAGGCAGTGTGTCCCAGGCGTAAGGCTTCGGCTGAAAATGGCAGGTGTTAGGCATGCAGAAGAATTTTAAATTTGAGCGAGCGTGGAGCGATTTGACCGGAGCGGGATGAAATTGTAGGTGAGCGGGGAGCAGAATTGAGCGGAGCGGTCTGGTGCGACTTTGAGCGGGGGGAGCGGAAATTCTCACCGCTCAGCTCCACTCACATGCTCTGCTTGGCCACACATCACGTCCTTTCTTTAAAGTTGTGGAACATAGTACAGATTCGCTATCGCTATCTTTCTGAAGAAAATGTGAGTGTTGCTTGCCGTAACCAACCTCGGCACTATAGTGGCTGTAACATAGGGTAGAGTGGGGGGAAAGGCCCCCTACTGTTTTTCCCAAAATAACCACAAGATAAAATCAAGATATTTTTTTTTATGTAACTATGGACTACATTGACAAAAGTTATGTAGAAGTATTCACTATGAAGCTTACATTGGTGATGTACCTGAGAGAAAATGGATTTCACAGTAAATGATCTAATTTTCAGCAGTAAGAAAAAAAAGTGTTTTAAAGCTTGTTATATTGTAGAACATCACAGTTATATATGATATGACAACAGTAGGGCCTGTATACAGGGAGTATGTGTTATTTAATAAAAATATAGTTATATTTTCAGAATGACATAATTTGTTTTCTCAAATATAGTCTGTGGGGTAAAACGCCCCCAGGGGGCAATGGGTTATTACTGTAGTTATTCTGTTCTGAACATCAAATCCTTTGTTTTTCCATAAAATATATTCTAACTTGTTGGTTGAATAAAAACATTTGGATTTTATATTTAAAATTTACCTCAAGTTACCATCAGGTAGCTAGTTAGCTAGCCAGTTAGCATCAGCTAACAAAATGTTTCAAATAGGCTATTATAATTGTATAACTCATAATTATTTATTATATTATTTTTAATTTTAAGCTAAAACTGCCTGTACTCTGAATTTGCTGTAGGTTAAATGTTTAAAGCAAACTGCTTTGTCAGACTGGGGGGCGTTTTACCCCACCTATGGAGCAAAACGTCCCCATGGATGGGGTAAAATGCCCCCCAGTCCCCTTGGTACAAATTAAATTTTTGTTAAAATTCTAATAACATGAAAACTCTTGACATTTTCATAATTTGTTTATAATATATGTCATTGTCACTAAAACTATGATAACTTTTCTGAACACATTTAACTTTTGTTTTGCAGAAAAAAATTACACAGTCCTTAAGGGGGCGTTTCTCCACCACTCTACCCTACCTATAATGCTAACTATTTAGGCACTAATAGTAACCCTAATCGTGTTAGCATCATGTTATCAACATGCTAACAACATGTTATTTGTGTTAGCATTATGCTAACAACATTTTAACACAAGTAAAATGTTAAAACAAAATTAGCATGGTTAGCACGTTGCTAGCAAAATGTTTATATGTTTTAAACAAGCTGTTAATGTGATTAGCATGATGCTAACAACATACTAACATGATTAACATGTTGTTAGCATGAAGTTAGCATGTTGCTAGCATGATGCTAACATGTTTTTAACAAGAAGGTAACGTGAGTAGCATGATGCTAGCAACAGTATACCCCATTTCCCCATGATTTATGTTATATGTACGTACAAGTCATTTCCCCACCGGCAACTATAGTTGCCGCTTGGATTTTTGACTAAGTATACAAAAACTATAGATTTCTTGTAAGATTTGTTTTGTTTGGATGATTCTAGAGACCTTCATTATTATGTAGATATCTATATGTCCACAAAAAATATTTATTAGTAACATGAAAATTATCTTTCTTTGGGAGGGTTTGCCTTCACCATGCTTCCCCGAAGTAGGGGTAGGAAGTTGACAGCCTCATGTGACAGGAAGGAAGTGAATACCTTTTTTTTTTATCTTGAAATCCTTTATTTGGTTCTTTGCTTGCATGTCATTGAAACATAAAACATGGATAAAATCTGGAAAAATACTTACAAAAGGAAAATGACAACTATAACCTGTGGCAACTATAGTTGCCGGTGGGCTTATTTATTACTATTTAAATGAGTTCCAGTCCTCGAATTTGATTGGTCGAGCACAGTTTCTGCTTTGAAAAATGTAAGACTGGGACAATGGAATGAGGATAAAATGCATTTTTTTTAACTTTAGCTTATTTTAACATGAGCACCACATTTTTAGAATGTTGCAAAAGACATTAACGTAGCGGTCAAAAAGGTCTGTCTAGTGCAGGGGTGCCCAAACTCGGTCCTGGAGGGCCGGTGTCCTGCAGAGTTTAGCTCCAACCCTAATTAAACACACCTGAACCAGATAATCAAGCTCTTACTAGGCATACTAGAAACTTCCTGGCAGGCGTGTTGAGGCAAGTTGGAGCTAAACTCTGCAGGACACCGGCCCTCCAGGAATGAGACTGGGCACCCCTGGTCTAGTGCTTGTTCACATAGAAAAATGATTTTAAAACAACAGCACAGTGGAATGCAAACACATGAGACGTGGGACTCCAGATGCATCTTTTAAATGTTGAACCTATTTTAACGACATGTTTTTGTATGGAAGCCCGTTTCCGCCACTGAATAAAAAATAATTTTAAAAAAGGTAATTGCAACTTTTTATCTCACAATTCTGTCTTTTTTTCTCGCAGTTGAGAGTTTACATCTCACAATTCTAACTTTTTAAATCAGAATTGAGATATAAACTCACAATTACGAGTTATAAAGTCAGAATTGTGGGAAATAAACTCGCAATTCAGACTTTTTTTCTCACAAATGCGAGTTTGTATCTCACAGTTCTGGATTTTTGAGTTTGTATCAGGCAATTGTGAGGAAAAAAAGTCAGAATTGTGAGAAAAACGTCCCAATTACCTTTTTTACTTTTTTATTCAGTGGCGGAAACGGTCTTCCATATTATTGCCATGTCACATGCGAGACACCACAAAAGATGCAAGAGGTCGGTGCAAAGGTCAAAGATGTCCATCTAGTGCATATTTGCATAGAAAAACAGTGGAAGTATGGAATGCAGAAGCACATTCTGTGTGAACGGGCAACAGAGTTGAAATGTTTGAATATTTGAATCACTCTGTTTGTTTGTGTTTCCCTCAGTCTGTGCATTGTGTGTGTGTGTGTGTGTGTGTGTGTGTGTGTGTGTGTGTGTGTGTGTGTGTGTGTGTGTTTGTGTGCATGCTTTTTTTTTAGAGACTCTTTTTGCACATTAAATCGTTGAGCCAGTAGGTGGCAACAAGTGACTTTCTTCTATTGATTGAGCATTCATTCAACTGATTGAGTCAGAAGCACTAATTCATTCGGGAAATGACACAAGTGACCACCTTTATGATTGATTCATTTAATTGTTTACTCAAGCAATTTATTCAGAAACACTAGGACTAACTGTTTGTTATTTAAAGATGCTTCTGTGGCTTTGTTTGGAATAGTTTTCGTTGGTAGAGCGGAAACTGCTAAAGTAACCGGCTATTTTGTGTCTAACATCTTAGTAAAGTTATTCAATATTAACTTAACATCCATGCTGATATTAGTAAACAACAGCATTCTAGACTGTGTGATATGGTTTGGCACCTGCAGGTAATGATCTTATGTTCCATTTTTATAATCCAGGACACTTACTGATCAAAGAGAAACATATAAACAAGTGACAAAACAAAAATTAGACAGGAACTTTATTGCAAGTAGACAGGAAAAACCCCAGGAAGAGAATATCAAATCATATGAATCCTAAATATTTCATCTGCATGATAAAATATGCATTATATTCCACAGTGGAAATGCAATGATTTAGATACATATTATATAACTTAGGCTTTTTAATAGCATCTGTATTGAGTCTGCTATTGACTTACATTTATTTATTTATTTATTTATTTTCAATCTCTGTTTATGCTTTATTTCTGTCTTGTTTCCTCCCAATGAATTACCTTGATGTAATGGCTTTGTTGTGTATGTGGCAGACCTACAAATTACAGCCTTCAGATAGAAAAGCCTAGATGTTTAAAAATAAAATGCTCACACAACACATTTTATCTGAGGTAACTGCTTTATTATAAGTGTTCATATACAATATTGAGTACTTGACAACTTATGATTAACAGAAACAGTAAAAACAACAAAAAGAGAGAACAAAACAGGTGGTCAGAACAATGTGAAGGCATCTGCCGATGTGAACCCTGGAGGAACTGCAATGAGAAACAAGAAAGAATTACTTCATCACATTTCTGTTTCAAGAATTTAGTTTTAAACAATTCTTTGGCACAATAGATGGAAAACAAGATTTCAAATATAAATTAACTGCCAAGTGGAATCACCTAAAATAGGTGGAATCTCTGACTGTTTTTGAGAAGTCTGGAAAACTTTCTTAGAGAGCTGAGAACATGGGGAGTGCAAGTAAACTTTGTTTCATTTAGAGGTTTGTACGGGCATCTAGCCTAAAGAGGCCAAAGCAACATGTGGTGTGTGTGTGTGTGTTATTTACACACTTCCTCCGGGATGCAGAGAAAAGCAGTGTCCCTTACGAGATCTTGCAGCTTGCACCGATCGAGAGCTGATATGTGCACAATTAAAATTAATGTATTCATTTGATGTCAAGCGCTTTAAATATTTCAGACACTGGAGGGCAGGGGGAAGACGATCTGAGCAGCACTGCAAGGGCGCTGTATTATTGATTGATCGCATGCTCAGTTCGTCACGGCCGCTGTTCAGGTGCGCATCTGCGCTCCGGGTTATTAGCGTCCCGCTGCAGATGGAGCGATCAAGTGTGTGCTTTTGTGTGCATGATGATGAAATTTTTTGTTCAGAGAGAAACACTCAAAAAGAAAGGCCAAAGGGCACTTAGTCTGAAAAGATGCTACATTGACTCCCATTGTGACGTGATGTTGTCCTGCTCAGGGCCATATCATGGGTACATGTTTTTAAACTTCCCGTTCAGCAAGAAGTGAGTTGCAGTTGCAGGAGTGATGGTAGTTTACAGAGAAAAGAAAACATATAATAATAATAATAATAATAATAATAATAATAATACATATTTTAGGCAGTTAAAACATTATTATTATTATTATTGTTGTTGTTGTTGTTGTTTATTATTGTTAATATTAATACTAATACATTAATACAAGTTTAATTAATTAATATTAATACAAGTTTTATATATATATACTACTACTTCTAATACTGCTACTACTACTACTATTTTAAATTACAATTACTATACTATTGTTAATAATAATAATAATAATAATAATAATTATAAGAAGAAGTAGAATGCATCATATTTTACATTATTATGATTTCAATCACATTCTACTGACTGGTAAGAAATCATTTGGAAATATGGCTGTCAAGAGAATTGTTTTATTTTATTGATAGCCTTAGTTCAATATTTCTCTCCAGGTTCAATATATAAATAATCAACATATTTCAACTTGAGAGAAAGCAATTATTTTCTAATTAATCCTGATCATATCTGACACATTTATAATATTTTAGGTAGTTAATTAAAGGCATTTGATATGTAAAAAATAAGTATTAAATGGTTGGTTTTTGCTAATATTTTAAGCATTTGAATTTTAAAGTCAGGTCTAGGGACCCAAGGGCCATAAACAGTTAGCGTTAGATGTGCCTAGGGCCCTAGGGGCCCCAGGGACTCCAGTTGTCAGCTCACACTGTATGGACAGAGGGTCCTGATTTTCATGCCCGTGAAGCATTACCCCCACTGGCCTGGGCCAAAAACCCCATCCTGGTCCTTCCTAACATAACTGCTATTGTAATAATTACTGTAATTGATTGCAGATAATCAGCAGTGACTAATGGTTGGCAGTGTAATCATTTTCATTCTATGGCTGCCTGTTGAAAGGACATTTACAGCTTTATAATGCATCCCAAATATGTGAAATCACAGATGCAGCACTTGGCAGCAGATGCCATGAAGGGGCAGAAATCTCATTGCTAGTGACTCATCATAAAACTGCTAGTGATTGACAGGCTCTTGTGTTCCTCACTGGCGTAATAAACAGGACCACATACTGTACGGCATATTGAAGCATACCGAAGCAATGCAGCACCGCTAGATGCACCATAAAGATATCAACCAGCGGCTTTCCTTTCATCTTATTGTTCTGTGGTATATATCTCACTTTTTTTCTCATCCTGATTTGGCCTTGTCAAAATTCCTTTTGTGGTTCCTCACTGTATTGTAGCATGATGGTCTCTCTGGAGTCTGCCTGAAAAGTTCTGAAGTTCAGCCTGAATTCAACTTCTATAGACACACAGCTATGGTGTTTTTGTATGTCAAAGAAAGAATGCTATTTGACAAGCCAAACACACATAAACTGAGGGATTCGTGTGAGCTATCATTGGTGAAAAGGTCATTCCTGCTGTACTCAAGTGAGTCAACCTTGATTTGCTAAGAGTGACAAAGAAAGTAGTCAAAAAGTGTGGAGATAAAATGACAATCATTTTTGAGCATGAATGCTGTTTTCTTTACAAATGTGTGTTGAGATATTATTCCAATCCAAATATCTTATTTTGCACCTAACTGTAGCTTTTACCAATGGCCTTTTCAGTAAGCGCTTAATTTCAGGTTAATAGCTTTTTACAGTAATTTTTTGTTGACTTTTAGTTTTATAATTTTAGTGTAAAAAAGAAAACATGACTCACTTTTGGCACAACATCATCTGTGATGTTTCCTTTAAAATGTTGTCCCATTATCTTTAATTGCAAGCCCATAGCAACTCAGCGGCAGAGCGTTTTAAATGGCTTTCATCTCTGAACGAGCAGTATTAGGAATTTTTACCTTGGACAAGCGCATAAGTGCTGAGTTGAAAGGCTTTAAAAGCAACATAATCGCATGTGTCATTCACAACGCAGCGCATCTCGCGAATGGAATTAGCCTCTAGTCACACTTAAAAAAAGACAATGGAAGGTTAGGAACGTCACCGTGCACATTCTCATACTTGAGCAAGCGTGTTTATGCTTGGCAGGGGCTTCATTGTGGAACTCAGATGACCCGTGAAATATAATATAGCACACTTCACCTCACCTTCTCACTGATGCAGACCGTGCTAAAATTTTCCCCTCAAAGAGCAGAGCAAATCAACCTTACCGTTCACCGGGCACGTGAAGCTCTGTCTGCCCGCTGCTGACGGATTTACATTGTCTGGAAAATTGACACTGCGGGTAAGATAAGAGGGAGAATTAACATTAATTCAACAATAGAGGTGTGCAGTATGGCTGTTGGATAAACAGCGATAGATGTCTTGTTATATCAGTGATTTATATATAGGTTTGAGGGTTTTTTTTTACATAAACTTTCATTTTCCCATTATGGTTTCAGTGCCTGTAATTATGGTCTCTGTTCAGCAATGACATGAATATTATTGAATCTGATCCTTGTAAGCTCTTAATATAGCAGGATATGTCATATCTTTTACTTAGCCTGCCCTGGGTAAAATTGGTCATTTTGACTTTTAGCTTCCAATCAATAAAGTGTGATTATTACGAAAACAACACAACACGTTAATAAATAAATAAATACCACAGTTAAATATGGCTGTGTAAACACTGTATTGGAGATTACAGCTTCTGTTTTAATAAGTGGCATTAGTTCATTTCAGTTAAATGTTCATTTTGCTAGTAATGGGAGGTGTCATCCTAACTGGTGTGAAGCTGCATTCTTACTAGTTGCCGTGCTGATAAGGCCACAGGGAGAAGTCTCCAACAATATAGTAGGGATTCAGACCAAATCCCGGGGGAGGCAGAACATTGGAGGAAAATAAGGGGCTTACAACCATATGCAAGGGGTCCACCTGCAATAAACAATGACGTAAATGATGTATATCATATAATTTTATTTCAAATGTGTAAATGGTTTAGCCCCTAAGGTTATTTGTCAATAATAAAACAAGAAGACAGGGGAATTAATAACAATTTGGGCAGTCTTATTCAGAATTTAAAATTTTATATAAAATAAGAGTTAAAAAAATAAATTATTAACATGAAAAACTTTAAACTCTCATTTCCCCTTCAGATTCTATACTTTGTAAAACACAATGTTCAGTCAGTCTGCCATTATCACAAAAAAAAACAGAAGGACCCCATTACAGAGCAATAACTGTAGATGTAAGATGGGGCCAGTTGTGTTTGTATGAAACAAAAAAGAGTGCGTTTTCAGTGTGATACAAGCAACATAAAAGTACCGATTTCTTTTTCCATTTGCTATGGACGACGACTATTTGGGGGGGGGGGGGGTGCATGGCACTGTCGACCAATCAAAATCAAGTATTCTTAGTGAGTATTTTAATAATGTGTTTTACCACAAACTTGACTTGGTTGAGTCCAGTAAATCACATTATAGAAAAATACAAATAAATAAATATATAAACAAAAATAAATAACTTGCAATAAGCTACCTGATGTCATGATGAAAACGTACCTGTGGGAAGATGCAAAATACATATCAATAAGTACATATCACTGCAGTTTCCAACAGAAATTAATACTAGAGGCAGTAAAACATTGAGCACTTGTAATCGTTTTCATTACACAGTTATGATTACAGCTCCATATGTTTTGCTTTCCGGATGTAACAAGCTTGATTGGTAGCTCAGCCGGACTTAGGATGCAAATTCTTTGGGTACAAATCCCATGAAAATCATGACTCGTGATGAAAGAGCTGAAAGATGAGAGAACAAAAAACAAGCTTAAACAGCATGCTTGCGCTTGCGTTTTTACGTCAGGTTGGCAATAAGAGTGTATTTGCAATAAGAGTGTTGACACTGGTCAGAAAATAGTAACATGTAAAAAATTAATTGCATGCATAATATATATCTGAGGTCTCAAAGACCCCAAAGTAATGTTACATTTTTTAATGGAGAACGTGGGATGCATGTTATCAAGTTTTGTTCATAATTAGTTCTCATAAGATTAAGAAAAGTGATTAAGTATTAACCTGATACTTCAATGTTAAATATTTTTGAGCTATTAAATGGCCTTGGGCTCTTACTCAGAATATGAGGGTTAAATGAATGTACAATTTTCAGTAAACATTGTGGTTTTGTTTTGGATTTCATCTGGTTGGAGTAACAATGAAAAAACAGCATGTGATATTTACATCAAACACAGTACTTCAAACTACTCTCTGAAGCAATCTCTCACCAATTTTCCATCGTTTTCATCTAAACAGCGTCACTGTTTCAGTAAAATAAGCATAAAGAGAAGATAACCTTCTTTTCTGTTTCCCATGATGTGAGAGAGGGTGTTCATTTTCTTTTCTCTTTGCACCTCTGATGTATAAACCCCAGATTCACAGTCGTGACACAACATCAAAGGGGCTCGATCTAAAGCAGCCTATACCTCCCCTTTTAGTCTCCCCATCTCATAAATATCATCAGAGCCATATATTGTATTCACATGAATGTGACAGTGTCACTGAGGTAATACATTTACTTCCTGTTGTTAGAGCATCCAACACTTCAGCTGTTACTCCACAGCTGATCTGAGACTCACACAGACACTCCTTTGTATCTGTTTTCTCAAAAACCAGGATTCACCCTGCACAAAATCGGAGTCATTATAAATGATTCAGCTGTACGTGCGCAAGTTCAGAGGCACTGGAAAGTGCAAACCTATTTATTTTACCTTAAAAGAGAAATGTGAAATGAAACTCTGAGTTAAATCTATGTTTACCTATAACTGTTGAAAACTTGTGCTGTTTTGATTGGCATTTCAGGGAGACAACATTTCAGGCTCAACCTTTCTGCTGTCTCGGAAATTTACTAGGAAAGGGAATGAGCGCTAGCCTGTTATACCCACTGCTAGACTTCATAGTCTTATAAGGAATCATAATCATGTTCTTCTTGAATAGGGATGCACGGATTGTTTAACACATGGCATTTTTCCTGTTTCCACCTCCCTTGACAACCATATACAGTACAGGTGCTTTTTTATTTCTTCTTTTCTTTTATGTCCCAAGGGTTGCTCTTTAAATGAATAAATCTTTTATTGTTATTTGAAGGTCACATTAAAACAGTCTTAGAAACTTATCATGCCTTCATTTTTGCTTCTTTTCAAATGTCCTGTATTGATTTTGCTTTACCCTGGTCCCAGATTCATAAATTCAACTTCAAAAAATAATTCATAATAAAAACTTGAAGAATTACCTCTTTATCTACCTCTTTTCACTATAATAGTGAAATGAACATAACCCAATTCAATATTTTTGTGTGAAATTTTCATTTATAAATTATTATTATTATTATTATTATTATTATTATTTCATTTATGACGTTTTGGCACCATTGTCCACCACACACCAAACAATTTTGCCCCAATAAAGTTTTTTTTGTTTGTTTGTGTACTTGTGTAACCAGTCAAGAATGGTTAGAAAAAAAAATTAAAATAAAAAATACAAAATTTGAAGCAAAATAAAAGTCAAGGTAAATGTCACTTGATATTAATTTAATTTAATTTAATTTAATTTAATTTAATTAATTATTATTATTATTATTATTATTGACATTTTAACCACCGTCATTACAGAATGCTATTAAATATAATGATTTGAAATATAGTGGGAATTTTTTTTAGTTAATATATAAATACATGCATGCATACATACAGTTGTGGACAACATTTTACATACATTTTTCAGTATCTAAAAAATGTTAATTAATTTGCCAAAATAAGAGGGATCATACAAAATGCATGTTATTTTTTATTTATTACTGACCTGAATATTTCACATAAAAGACATTTACATATAGTCCACAAGAGAAAATAATAATTGAATTTATAAAAATGACCCCGTTCGAAAGTTTACATACACTTGATTCTTAATACTGTGTTGTTACCTGAATGATCCACAGCTATTACATACAAAAAATATTACAAAAGGTTCACTGATACTCCAGAAGGAAAAATGATGCATTAAGAGCCTAGGGTGTAAACTTTTGAAAAGAATGAAGAAGTGTACATTTTTCTTATTTTGCCTATGTATCATATTTTTTCATTTAGTACTGCCCTTCAGAAGTTACAGAAGATACATGTACATGTACTGTACAGTATGTTTCACAGAAGACAAAATAAGTTCAATTTACCTTGATATTTAAATTAAAAAAGCTTTCACCTCCAGGCTCTTAAAGCACTGTGTTTCCTTCTGGAGCATCAGTGACCATTTGAACCTCTTGTAATAGTTGCATATGAGTCCCTCAGTTGTCCTCAGTGTGAAAAGATGGATCTCAAAATCATACAGTCATTATTGGAAAGGGTTCAAATACACAAAAGATGCTGGAAAACCAAAGCATTTGTGGGACCTGAAGGATTTTTCTGTTCAGGACAAACAAGGGACTCATGAACAACTATCACTAAACAAAAAACACAGCTGTGGATCATTCAGGTAACAACACAGTATTACGAATCAAGTGTATGTATACTTTTGAACAGGATAATTTTTTATAAATTCAACTATTATTTTCTCTTGTGGACTATTTGTAAATGTCTTATATGTGAAATATTTTATTCAGGTCAGTACTAAATAAAAATATCATGCATGTTGTATGATCCCTCTTACTTAAAAAAAAAAAAAAAAAAAGTAAAATTTTGACCACAACTGCACATACATACATACCTATAAATAAATATAACAATTACAAAATGATTCTATAGTACTGTAAATACTTGAAAATTGTGTTTTAAGACATTGTATTTTCCCCAGGGACAAAACTTCCTATAGTTAAGGAACACTTGTACTTGGAGATCTATTAAAAATGTGTCACAAGGATTGAATTTGATAAGATTATCTTGTTTTAGTGTCCAAATGACTTTTACCCCAATCTTCCGTTCACCTCCTTTTACACACAGAGAATATATCTTTATAAAGCAAGTCTACAGGCACACCGACAGAGACTCTCAGTCGCACACACCTAAAGTACTTACACAGCCCACAAAGTTTAAGGTGTGATGAATGAATGCAAATTATGAATACAAATGGCTGGGTGCGAGTCAAAGAAAGGGGTTCATAATTCACAATAACCAGCCTGACTTAACTACTATCGGCCCAGCCAAACGCCTCACTAAATAATACCGTCAGATTACTGCAAAGTGCTGATTCATTCAGACAGCCACCGGCCTCCAAGGCCACGACACAGCCGGTTGTGCACACCTCCACAGGTGCTTAGGGCAGAGGTGTCCACAATTATTGCGTCCTCTGGGCAGGCTTCCCATAATGCATTGCTAATAAGCCCCCCTTGCCCTCACTGCACCTTTGCATGCCACTTGAGGACAGAAACAAGCGCCTGTGTTCATGTCATTGACGTGATTAATGATTACATGATGAAATGCGAAGTATGATGAAGGGAGAGTGAAAACAAATGGTACAAACCGCTTGCGGGGAATGAAAGAGGAAGCAAGAGCAGATAACTGAAGATTGAAGACTGAAGAATGATCTCGAATTTCAGGGCTTTTATGAGGGGCATCCATCACCAGAGACAGTCATACAAATAGCATCTCCCATATTCAATTAGTTCCCCTCGCAGCGCTGGCTACATGATCGTCAGCCGCTACCGTGCCGCGAACGTTTGCACACACGCGCACCCTAATGCTCATCTGTCTGCCCTTCACTTCTGTCTTCCACATCTATTCATCCTCACATCTGTGACCATTGTTCCGTAAGGTAAGGTTGTGAAGGGCTTGACACGTTAAGAAACCGTTCTCGTGACAGCACAGTATTTTGGGAATACAGAGTAACTTTGCAGTTGTCACACAAGGTAAAACAATAGCACATTAGCCGCATGTCTAACAGACGTTTGGCACATGGGGTCAATGTTACATAAATCTTTATTGAACTATTAATTTATGCCAAAATACATTAAAATAAATTCATGCATATGGAATTGATAAACATGTTTTGATGTTTTTGTATAGGGGCATTAAGTTAAAATGTAAAAATGATTAAAAGGATGAAATTCTTGGAACGAAAACCCTTTTAAGTAGTTATTATTTCTTGATTATATTATTTCTTGATTATATACAGAGTATATATTAATATTTAAAAACAGAATTAATTAGAAATGTCACCCGTAACCCTCATGACTGTCTAGATCAATATGATCATTTTACCTTTTTATGCAAGGTTAGATCAGGTAAAATATTATTATTATTTTTTTTACCTGATCTAACTGGCCAAATGTTTTATGTTTAGGGAAATTTAAATTAAATTAAATTAAATTAAATTAAATTAATAAATGTTAATACATTTTTACTTTTTAAAAATGAAAATACTTTTTAGCTTGAATTTAAAAAAAAACTAATTAGAATATTTATAAACACTTGAATGTATTTAAGGTGAATAGAAAATATGTCATAGTTTTATTAGTTGCATCACTTTTACTTGGTAACACCACATGACATTACATTTAAACTATTCTAAATGGTATAAAAGTTTTTAAAACTTTTAAAAAAGTTTTTAAAACTTAAAAAAAAAAAGTTTTTAAAAATATGAAACCAAAAAGATTACAAAGAGTACATTTCTAAGAACTTGAATGTGTTTTAAAATAGGTTTTTATAAAAGATTTTTTCCTTTTCTGCATGGAGGGACAAGTACCAATGCAGTTTGGAAAAAAAATGCATACAACTGTTGTATTTCAGGGGCAGCTCCTCATGAAGCCTGTAAGTTCCTTGATGTGTCTGGCAAAGCAAGGGAATAGTGTTATGTAATATGGAAGGACTGAAAGAAGCAAAGTGAAGACGGTTTGATTACAGCATGGAAAATCAAGAGGAAGATAAATTACTAAGTGCATAAGAATATAGAAGAGGAGAGTAAAATCAATGACCAATGAGTAGAGCCAAGAAAATGCCAATATAACAGCAGGCAGAGATATTCAGATGCTTTGTTTGGAACCTGGACACTGTGACGTGTCTGAAAAAGCTGCTTTGCTTGGTACATAAATAAACGTGATAACTGGGTTATTTTATTAAGTGTTATACTGATAGCTACATCATATATTAAGCAGAAGATGTACAAATACACTGAAACAGATCAAAACTGCATGCTAACAATAATGTATTTTGAACCTGTTTAAAGAAAGAGCTGTCAAGAGGCTTCTTTGAAAGCTCCTGATGCATTATGAAAAAAAAAGGTATAAAAATAAACAATTTGTATGGCAGTTCATTAACAATCCATTTAGTGTATTAAAGAAGACGAAGAAAAAACACTGTTTTGTTTTGAGTCTAATAAAAATTACATACCAAACCCAAGGGTGGCCATCCATGAAGTGATGACATTAAACATTTAGGTACAATATAAAATCTGCCGACTAGAACGGAATACTAATGCTAAATGTTTTATGCACATCGTTTCTTCATGTTGCCCTGTAAGGGTTATGCAAACTGAAGAGATGATAAAAGTATAGTGTAGCAAACAGTGAAGGTTTTTCAAGAGAGTACATATTTATGAGAACTGTGCCACAGAAATATTATGCAATTACTACTATATATGCACACTTTCACACACATCTTCAAAAACTAGCTAGATTCTGCACAACATTTCAAAACTATATACTGAATAAATGGGAATAGAGACAAAACTGACCTGCAAATGAGAACTGCTCTGTTTATATTTACAATTGAATAATACATATATCTGTTTTGGAAGTTCGAAAGCCGTCACTGCAGCATTTTCAACTTTGAGGTTTGTCTGAAAAGATTTGTGACAAAGTTTTTCCCATAATTTACTGAAAACTTTGCAAGTTTTGTTTCAGACTGTCCTGACCTTTATGAAAATGGAAAGATGAGACAATACGAACAGATCCAATTTAAACCACATGTAAGTAAAACTCTATCATTCTTTTTCCATTTGTAAATAATTTTTGGGTGAGCTGTAAAATAGTATGTTGTAAATTAATATGTCGGTTTCTATATACAGATACTGTATGTAACCTATATGTCACTGAAGTTGTGGTATTCAAATACATTTTTACATAGTGTTTTAATGTGTATTTTACATGAAAGTTTGTGTATGCCTATTAAAAGAATAGTTCACTTAAAAATGGAAATTTGATGAAAATTTACTCAACCTCAGTCCATTCAAGATGTAGATGAGTTTGTTTCTAGATCGGAACAGATTTGGAGAAATTTAGCATTAAATCACTTGCTCAACCAATGGATGTTTGCAGTGAATGGGTGCCAGAATAAGAGTTAAAACAGCTGATAAAAACATCACAGTAATGATGAAGAAATAAACTCATCTACATCTTGATTGGTAAAGAAGAAAATTTTCACCAAATTGTCCATTTTTTGTGAACTATTACTGATAAACAGGAGTTCATTGTACTGACAAAACAGTACAATGAACTCTTTTTGTACAGGGCTATCAATAATCATTTCTTTTTCTGTTTTTGGCAGTGAATGTCGCTTAGCAACATCTTGATGATCATTTCAACATGATAATGACATACTTCCTCATCTGCCCGCTGGTCAACACATAATTAAGAAGCTGAAAACTAGAACTTATTCAACTCTTGTGATTTACAGGAAAAGTTCTCTTTCTATCTCTTTCTTATCTCTTTTTTTAGCACCTCAATTCTATCGTTTCTCTGCACTCTAGCTAAATAGGAGAACAGCAGTCCAGAGCCCCAAGCACTTTCATTTCAGAATTTTCAACAGTATCGAAAATCACATCCCTTCCGACCGAATAAATAATTTAAGACTAAGAAATTCAACAGGAACGATTGTCCAGTCCAAAATTATGCCTATATGATGAAATAATGGTTTCCCTGATAGCTCTAGATGAAAATCTAATTGCCCAAGAACAGAAACCTTTGTAGCCTAGCAACAGCACACAGCCTGGTTTTAAAGCATGCTGTTCATGTAAATGCACGCCACGAAGCAGAAAGTTTCTTCAAACTCTTGAAAGTAATCACCCTTGTCTCAAGCAACATGTGCCACCACATTTCGAGAGAAAAAAAAATAGGATACACATAATAATAATCATCATAACAAGCATTACCTATCAATTAAACAACCTGGTCTCATAAAAATACGTACCTCTGTGCACTTTCTGTGTGACACCGTTTTACGTACCTTACTGCACGTTTCGCCGCAGTTTCAAATAGAAATGTCCACTGAGTGGCGCTAAAACACAGGTTAAATACATGAATCCTGGCACGTTTTTATTATGTTGATATAGGTACGTATTGCTGTGTTTTTATTATGTTGCTACAGGTACATATTGCAGCGGTTCAGAATTCAAATATCCGGGGTCTGTCCCTAAACATTAATGCTCTATCGTGTTGGAAATATGCCCTACACCAAACCCAACCCTAAACCTACCCGATAGTGTTAACAAATGCAAAACTAGTATAAAAATGTATTTGTTGATGCATCCATGCCATTTTCAACTTCCTTTTATGTAGATTTGAAGTGTTTTGTCAAACCATAGTTACACGGGATTTGAACCAGAGCTCCTCGCCACCTAAGTACGACTCCGTACTCCGTGAGCTACCAAACAACCCTACCGTCTATGAAAACTCATAGATACGAGGCTGGATGTGTGCGATGCTAACATTCCAAATCATCAGTTTTCAAATATCCCAGCATATTAATATTGTTTTGAAGTCGTAACATGATATTATTAAAGTAATTGTGCGAAAAATACGCTTTATTAATCAAAACTCTGTAAATTTGTGTGAAAAGGAGTAAAAGGTGTCGAATTTTACTACCTCTAGTGTTTGTGTCTTTTGGAAACTGAAACTGCAGTAATATGTAGTTATTGGTACGTATTTCGTGTCTCGCTAAAAAGTGCACCCAGGTACGTAAATGCCATGAGACTAGGTTGCAATTAAAAGTCCAAACAAATCACTGCCTGCTACAAATGTTCAATCAACAATTTGGACTTGCATCAAACATGGCAGTTTAATTGTCCTCCTGTTCTTTGTTACCTACTGAGATCTCAGTCTCTCCTTGTGCTAAATTCTGTGCCACAGCGAATAATAAACATGCCTCTCGCTTTAATCATACACAAACTCGAGACACCTCCATGCAACTAATCGTCCCTGAGGAGAAAAGAGAAAGTCATGCAGTCATCAGATTATGTGTCCAGTAAAATCATCCCACATTCACCGCATTTACAAAACCACTGTACACTGTAAAAATGATTTTCATTTTAACTGTAAAAGACTACAGTAAAAGGCTGCAATAAAAACCTATTAATTGGTTAACTCTTAAGTTTCCTTACTATATACAGTGAGAAACTGTAATAGATCTTATTTAATTCTACAGTAAAATATTATAAATCGCACAGTTTGTGGAAGCGTACAAGAACAAGTCATCTTATATTTTACAGTGAGTGAAAAACCAAAAACTGACATTCCTAGAATTCCCTGTGTGAAAGCTTATATTTGATGGTACAGTATTTTGTTAGTATTTCCCTCAGCTTGCTAAATACCTAAATACCTACCTACCTACTTTATTTATTTATTTGTTTGCTTGTTTGTTGGTTGGTAAATTCATGCTTTAAACCGTAAAATTCACAGGTTGTTTCGTAAATATGTTTGCTGTATATACAGACTTATTTTGGCAACCACAGCTGCCAGTTTTTGGTGCTGTTGCTGCCCTAGTAAAAAAAAGTAATATATTTAAAATACATTTATTTCATACTAAGTATATTTCAAATCTATTAACATATTTACTGATATATTGCTCGAGACTTACTTATATAGAAATTATAATTAAACTTTATTTGGAGTACTACTTGTGCACAATGCTCATTTCTTAATGTTAAGCCTAAAATGTGTTTTAATGTAACTATTGATGAGGACTGTATGATCTCTGAATAATATCAGTGTTTAAATGCAAGATGTGTACCTGAAGTATAATTGCAATAGTTCCACTTTAGCACCATCAAATATACTTCAGTATATCTTTAGTTGGACTTCAGCACTACTTCCGCACAATTAAAGCACATTAAGTACAAAATTAGTTGTTTCAATTTAGCAGACTTTAAGTATACCAGTTTAGTATACTAAACTGGTATTTTTTATTAAACACATAAATAGGTACATTTATCTGTAGTATACTTAGCATGAAATAAATGTATTTCAAATACATTTTAGTATATTTTTCAATAGTTTTTTTTTTTTTTTTTTACTTATATGATTGCAAGTACAAATGCTCAAATCTGGGGTGTACCTCAGGCACAGGGAACCACAGGAAACAGTTGGCCGGCAGTGACCACGGGCCATGACCCGTTCCTGTAAAGAACTGGGCATTTTGTAGGGGACACCTTCCACTGCTGTTCCAATTCTGGATTCTGTCCATATCTTCTGGCACTGACATGTCTGTAATCCCAAACACAGAGGACGCACTTAGTAAACAGAGAGAGAAACAGAATGAACAATGAGAGACAGGATTAACGTAAGTGAATCATCTTCACCAGAGCCTGGACCTGTGGCCTTTGTCTTTGCGACAATGGCATCCTTGCGGTATATATGGCATTTGGCATTGTCAAGAGGGCCAGCTGCGTTCTGCATGCTCCCAGTACCGCTGCCAGCCCGGGTCTGTGCCATGTGGGCACCATCTCCACTCCTGCTCAACTCCACGTCTCCACCTTAGGAAGAACAGGTGACAGGATTAAGACATGAGGATCGTGAATACTAAGCAAATCCAAATGCCATTTTCAATCCCATATGCCATATTAAGAAAGGAAAATTACCAAATCAAAATTTACATATGAAATACTATGTCAAAATCAATGCCTCTTTAAGTGCTTTAGTGAAGGTTACCATACATGATAAATAAATGAATCAATAAAAATCTAATCTTTATCGGTCCCCAAAGGGTAACTGTGTTAAACTGATGCAAAATTTGTAATTTTATATATATATATTATACAAATACACAAGCATTCAGATATTTTGTTGTGCAATATACACGAATCACTATCACTATATAGAAGCATTGGGAAAAGTAAAGGGAGAATAAGGGATGGCAGGAGAGAAAGAAAAGAAAAAACATGAAGATTGCAAATCGATTATGTTTAGACTGCTATTACAAACGGATTCCATAACCAAGAGGAAATGGATATATTGATTTGGGCCAATGCTCTCTTCTTTATGTTTTTTCATTTTCAAAATAATGAGTGACTTTTTGGGTTTGAGGAGCTCCTTTTGTGCCCTGAGGAGAGAGTTGACTGAGCACCATCCATAGCCTTCCTCGCAAACAAAAACAACACTTTGCCTCTGAGCTAATGCAAGTCGTACATCAGCACCATGCAATGTCACTACCAAAGACTCCCAAACCGACAAGACGGCATGAGGTTGATTGTTATCGCTATGGAACCCTTACCTTAAATGGTGTTTCTATAATTGCTATCCTGGAATAAACTACCGAGACACAATATACCAATATGAGCATGTCTGTTTATGTCTGTAAGATGAAAACTACTTGTACTGAAAAACTTGTCATTTCGCAATATATATAACTCACAGCTGCACAGTACAATAAGTTGGAATGGAGGTTGATATGACTCTGGTGGTATCCATTCACTCTTCAGTCACTGCATTTCCCCACTTTTTCCTACACAAATACATTAAGTAATGCAGTTTATAAAGAGAAAAGCTGCAGTGTATGGCTTCATGTGTGTTGTGGGCATGCAAATGTCTGTGTTTGATAAGGTTTTCATGAGTGTGAATTTTTGTATTCAGTGACTCTTTCTAGAGGTTATATTTTTACATCAGTAGGTGGCGACAATATACGAGCTGACATTTTGGAGTATGTCGCTTTTTTTCTGAATATCAGCACGATTGCAAATGACATATTGATTTTATAAAACAGCTAAGAAAATGAGACTGTCCTCCTCCAAAGAACGACCATAGAGGTCGTTTGTGCAAGCACCTTATTATGACCTATATTTACATTTTAAAGTTAAGCACCCTCTAGCAGGCATAAAAATAATGACAGTGTCGTGTTGCGTCTGTCGTCGTAAAATGACGTATGACTGTCATTACCAATCAAAATGCGTGTTCATTTAAATGCAGTGTGTGGACTTTTTACACAACCCGATCTCAAGGCGATTCATAGATATTTTACTAGGTGGCTAATTTGTATGGATTCGTATGAATGACCACACCTAACCCTGCCCCTAAACCTACCCCCACAGAAATTGTACAAAATCGTGATTTATAGTGCATATACATTTTATGAGCATATGCATTCCCTGGGATTGAACCTATGATCACATGATCTCATGATTGCATATTGTTTAATAACACAATGCTCTACTAGCTGATCTACACGAAACCCGAATTGTGATGAAGATAAAATAGCACAAAGCGTTAATATTAAAGTGTCCCATTGCCGATAGGGGCACAAATTTAGTATATGCTCCGATGGGTCACATTTCATTTTGACAAATGACCTATACGGGTGTAATGGTTGGAGGACATGTTAGAGTAAACAAGAAGTTAACATTTTGAGCTAAATTTTAGTTTTTGCTTTTTGTCAATTACAATTTCCAAATGAATCCACAGCATAACTGTTTTGTGTGTCTGAGCAATACAGTGGTGCTTTATAACTGAATGAATCCACATGTTGAATGAATCAGTTTGATGAACGATTCAGTGACTGAATGAATCAGCCAGCTGAACAAATCATTTGAATGAATGACTCAATGACTCATTAAGACTTGCTGCCACCTACTGGCATTTTTTGTTTCATATTTAAAGTAGCCAAAATAAAAGAAAAAAATGAAATCAGTTTAAGGGACAATTATCGCCTCATAGTGGTTAAGTTCATTTCTGTTATCGGTCCGTTACAGGACAGACCAACACAAAAACACACTCTGAGAAAAATGGTCTATTTGTTTTTATCAACACAATCTCAGGAAAAAATAAACAAAAAATATCAAGCTATGTTTGTTGCCATAAAACTGGCAATATTGTGTCTAGATGTCAGTTTCTCAATATTAACTTATTATTTACTGTTGGCAATATCACACAATCATGCTTGCCTTCCTGTTCTCCAGAAATTCATCTGAAACAGCCTAAGCTGTCTTTGCTAGCTCTAATGTGCTGTTTTTTGAATTAATATGTGATTAATTAGATCAGATCACACAATCAGAACTGCAAGTTTACATCTATCCATATCAATTTGCCTTTGTATACTTTTCTTAGTTAAAATGACACTTTTTGCCGTTATATACATATCTTTCAGTTCTGCTTAAATTAAAATTGGTTGCAGCCTGCTTGTTACTGGACTTCAAATGAATTTAAAATTTAGCTGCTGAACTGGAAACTAAAATGACCATGAGAGCATGAATGAAAATATATTAGGTTTTAGATTTAGGTTTGAATTAAAGTTTAGTATTAATAGACATACGCATGGTGCAGACGTTGAATGTCAATATCACATTTACCTTCAAGTGTGTGATCTTTAGGTATTATCTGCTCATCTGCAATTTGGAAATGTGCAAACACAGGTAGATGGGAATACCTTGGCAATGAACTTTGTTGTTCCAGTATAACTTTCTCTCTGCATGCACTTTGCACAGGTTGGACAATGAAGCCCTGGGCTGTTTGTGCTTCTATCTTTGGGGTTGTTTTAGCCGAGACTCTTGGATGTTCTTTTTGATTTAGTTTTTGAGCCCTCTGTGGTTTGCCACCATGCAGTTGGATGTTTGGTTTTCCTTTTAAGACAGTTGCTTTATAGGAGCCACTTTTACTGACGGGGGCTTGCTGTGGTGGCCTGTACACCTGCAGTGAAGCAGGAGGTGGAAATGGAGGAAAGTCTTCGTCTAAGGACCCCTCAGGGATGTCTGCTTTCTGTGTGGCCTGTTTAGGTACAATTTCTTCCAGAAACTCCTTAGTTTTATCTCTGTCAGCCTCCTCCTGGCTTATGATCTCTATGGTCTTGTCAGGTTCATGACCATGTCTGCATCTATCATCAGGAAAACATGGACATGTGGCATCAACATGCCCCTGCAGAAGAGTCTGGGTCATGTTATGCTGAGTCATTAACATGACCTTGTCCAACTTTTGATACCCCGCACTCCTGAAAAAGAGGAAGCATGCATTATTTCAAACTGCAAGTGCATTGTGAACGCAGGTTATACTGTTGGGAAAATATTCACAGGCCAAAACAGATCCTAGTGGAGATGGATGCATTGAAAGCACAAAAAGTACAAAATAGTTTTATGTAAAAAGGTAAACAAGCCCTCCATTAACCAAACATGAACTTTCAGAGAATTTTCTTTGCATGTTACTGCTGTAAATGGGGCATATTTTGTCTCCAAGTATGAATATTTCATGATTTTCTTATTGCTACCGTGCTATGGGGTTCAAATGAACACCAGAAGGAGATCTTCCCATTGCTAAGTGGTCTACCTAAAATAGATGGGGTAGGTGTTTCCATGGACCACCGGGGACAGATGGCAGATCTATTAGCATTGGTTGCCATGGCCAGATTTTGCATGCAGTAATTCACACAATAGGGAAGCAGTCTCCGACTTTCTTCGTTTGTAAAACTTTTCAAATCTTCAAATTTATTACTGACTTAAAGGGCCTTTACAAAGATGATGCTGCTTTATTTAAAAGTACAATCTATGCAGCTTTAAATGTGGTTGTAAATAAAGATTAAATAGTAAGTAAATGTGAATGTGTAGCCTACATTTATAAGAATCTTTATAGAAATGTGTATGTGTATATATCTAAATAAGAATCTGTCTGTAGTCTTATTTTAATTCAGTTTTATTTTCTATTATTCATAATATCTATATTTTCTATTACTCATAATATATTGAATGTACATAATATATGTAAAATATTCTCATAACATTTATTTCTGTAAATGTCATTACATTTTTGTATTGCATGATATTGAATATACGCTGTATATTCCATCGTATAATAACAGTGTTTACAAAGAAGAAAGGCAACATCAGAACCACCTCAGAGGTCGCATATTTTTTGTGAAGTTTTAATGCTGCATTGTGTCTTTACACTGAATTAGGATCCGGCACAGAGTCTGATCAGACTTTTATTTGTCACATATACATATGTTAAAGAGAAAATAAGCATAGACTATAAACTACACCACAAAAGTAAAAATTCTGTCACAACTTACTGTGTGGATAGACTGTCACCATGTCTTCCTGTAGCGTAGCTCTGGACATCGCCGTCTTCATCCGCAAACACATGAGCATTTTCTGGTAAATGCGGCCAAACTCCATTGCTGGCCAGAACAGAGCGCTTCAATACTCTTCCGCAGGCTCTGTCCAGACTATCCTCTGGTGTACATGGATGAATCCACACTGACCTGGGAAATGGTCCTAATGCGTCCCAGAAACGCTGAGGTTTTGCTCTATGTCTTATAGACATTTTACATTTATCTCCTGACAAAAATGATAATTTAGTTTTCTCTTGTCGTGATTTCCTTGTTTGTGGCTTGCGTCTGCCTTCCTTGGAATGTTTAGATTAAATATTGTATTGAATTTCAAATATAAACAAAAACAATTACGAATTACGAACAAAAACAGCTACAAATCATTACGTCACCTGAATGGATGTAGGAGTCTTCGCGGGAAGAAAAAAAAAACATTAAAAAATTGTTACTTGAAATAAAGTAAACGTTGACTGAAATATATCTAATATAAAACTTTTTTTGTTATAGCTGCAACATTTCTTATTTTATTTTAGTTTAACTTGATTTACTTAAATTAACTAAAACTAAAACCTAAAACTGAAATAAAATTAATAATAAAAACTATATAATGTACATGTAGCTATATTGAGAAAGAAAAAAAAAGAAGAAGAAAAATTACCAAATGTTTATGTAAGATTAAAGTAAAAACTAAATAAATAAATACTTCTTGGGTCCTAACTACATACAGAGTGATGTTGATGGTATTCACTTTATGGTGATATTTCACATTATGCTTGTTGCTCGGTAAATTGTGTTTGTCTTTCACATTTATAGGCTTATTATATTATATTATATTATATTATATTATATTATATTATATATTTTTAATTATAGGCTACTGTACATTCAATTAAATCAAGTGATAAGCAAATTAAATATAGGCTATTATTCTTACAGTGTTTATGTTGTTGGCACACTTTTGGAAAGGTGAGAGAGTGATGGAGTGAGCGAGGCAGATGGAGAGAGAGAGAGGGAGAGAGAGAGAGAGAGAGAGATGCTGTGAGCTCGTACTGCAGTCGCGCTCTTCATTTCATTTGCTTAAGTCTTGAAACCAACCAGAGGTGGAATCCCTTAACGATCATTTTCATTTTGATTTAGACAGTGATGAAGGCTGTAAACTTCCACGAGTGGGCGGTGACAACGAGTGTATCCTAGCTCTCCTTTAACGGTGACTCATTGGGAGAAAGATAGAAACGTGGATTTTCAGCGTTGTATTAATTGGAAAATAAACTTAAACGCGCGCGTGAGGGAGTGTACGGGCGTATGCCGCACCATCCGTTTCAATCGCTTTCCCGGCTTTATCCGTCTGTAACGTTCTCGTGAGCTTGAAGACACCAGATACAGTTCACATTATCAGCTCTTCAGGTTTTAGGAGAGAACGCGTCTATTAGAATCCGCTCACCCCGCGGCTCGGTTGAGATGGTTCAGTCCAGCTGCGAGGGTCCAGTCTCCATGCACTGGGATTTTTCTCAGCGCCGACACCAAGTGAATCTTCCTTTTAAAACCATCTGATAACCGTGCCTGCCAAAAAAAAAAAAAAGCCCACCATGAGCGCCTCTTTGAATCCTGACAGAACGGGACTCGTGAGGACAGAGTGCAGATGTACATATAACGGGACGAGGAAACTGGATGGTATAAGGATTTTTGCGCTAATGAAGGTGGGAGTACAGGCGCATCACTGGAGCGGGGTGCTGTTCTTCTATATGGGGCTGCTGGCTGCATCGGTTAAGGGTGAGTTTCCCGTTATGCTGCATGTGGTCCTGTTGCCGTGCGCGCAACCCTCTCGGAGGCTACATATGCGACTCTTTTACCCCTGACGTGTGGATGGAGTGCTGTCATTGTCAGTCCTGTGCCAACACTGTGGCATTTAATGTTGGGTCATGCGTTTCATTGATACGGATCTACCAGGCATCAATGGATATAAGCAGCAGACTCACTAGAGAAACATACCAGTCAATAACATGAAGAGGTTGTACATACAGTAGCCAAGTGTATCATTTATTTGTGCGTGAATGTATTTCAGTGTAAAACAGCCTTGTGTACTTTTCATAGTGCATTTGGTCTTATTTCTTGCCAACCTTGGTCTGCCCCATGTAGGCATAATATGTTGCATTATGCTTTGAATAACACCACAGAGCAAGATGTTGGATTTTTGGTGGGTGCGCAAGAAGTGGTACTTTAGTTTTAAGGCAAAATGGGTTAATGGATAAAGATGTAGACGAACCATTTCTGGAAAATACATAAATGTGTGTTTGTGTGGCGCAAGATTTCGTGAGTGTGGGAGCCAAGAGTGAATGAGTGAGTTTGGGAGGAAGGGGGGCGTATGTGGAGGCTGGAGAGCGAAGGGGGTTTCATGCCAACAAAACAGGTCTTTGACTCTGCGCTATTTTCAACATTTATTTTACCATAATTGGATGTGCTTCCTCCGTCTTAAATATGTCCATTCCATCAGCCAAGTCATTAGCTATCCTAGGAATCATTGGCCTATTTGTTGAGTTTCTTGAAAATGTGGCATTCCCAGCTAAATATCCATCCATCATTTACCTTGAAGGGAAGTTGTAGTCAGAGTGCTGATTGGTTTTATACCCAAATTTAGCTAAAAGCAAGTGTCATGATATACACTGAAAGAATTTATAGTTTCCCTTTTAACACCGTGACTGTCGTTCTAACTTCTAATCTCATTTTCTGTTCCACGTAAGCGAAAAATAACACAAAGTCAGACAGGTTTGGAACAACATGAGGCTAAATTATGCCAGATAATTTTATGCATTATTTTTGATTGAACTATCCCTTTAATTCAGCAGCATATTGAACAATCTCGCGCTACTGCGTTTCAAGCCTTGTTTTCCTCAGAGTTGATGTTACTTCGGACATGGTGATAAAAGTGGTAAACGAATCCACAAAGCCGGTCGACCTTTTATGTGTTCAGCGGTGTAGAATGAGTAATATCAAGAGCAGAATGTTCTGCGTTTTTGACCGAGTCCGGAAAGCGCTCGCGAAGCCGTCAAGCAGTTTCCTTGTTTTTCCATTGAGCGGCACTAAAGCTTCAGAATAGCTGCGCCCACAGAGAGCAGGCAGTGGAGTCTCTCATGCTTCATAAATAAACCGAGTACATCTTGGAAGCCTTTTAGAATTTTCGTGTTAGCGCATAAGCTATGACTGGTGAAATAAAACGGGCTTTTTTTCTAGCTGGAAGGAAATGCAAATTTAATGCCTCTTCATCTACTGGGGCATGGCTGAACTCATCATGTAGGCTGCATGGTCACTGCATATTGACAAACTGCTGATTGAAAAGAGGGTATACATAAAATTGCATGAATTGTTCTTAAATGTAAATAGTTTTAACAGGAAAAAGGTAGAATGCAACCCGTTTTTGGTTAAGTCTAAGTTACCTTACCATATAATCTATGGTACAAATGACAATATTTCTGAGAATATTCATGTAATTTTACTGTAAAATCTACTGGAATATAAAATATATTAATATAGATGTATAATACATTTGATATTTATATATATAAACATTTCTAAATATTAAATATAAATTTAACAAGGCAATGTGCATAGCCAGTAAATTATCGTGAACCTGATGTTTTTGTGGTAAAAAGTATAAATCACATTATCATCTTAATCAATACATTAATTTAGGTTTTATTTAAAGAAGTTAGTGTATTCTTATCTTTGTTATCAATTATGAGCATTTAATTGTTTTCTGTTTCTTTTAATGTTGTTCATTTAATGTTTCATGCAGCCTAAAGTTCTAACAGTCCCAAATGGCAGTTATTTTCTTAGATGTTTCTTTTTACAGCGACCTTGTAGTCTTCATCTTGTCAAAAGTAAAATATTTGAATTATAAAGAAATAAGGATCCCATTAATCTGTTTCTTTCATATATTGTGAAAGAAGTGATTTGGGTAATCATGTGCTCTTGCTGCTCTGGAGACTTTTAAGTGCTCAAGATGAAATTATTTTTCATACTTTACCCAAACAATATCACTAATAACTCATCATCATGGATGTTTGGCTCAATCCTATTTCCTCGCCCCAAAATCTTTGATAGTCGATGACACTTGACTTCATAAAATGGTCAAAGTCGTGAAACCGATGCATTTCCATGATGCAACTTGGTGTAAGGCTCTATTGAACACAAGAATTTGTAAGCATGCAGAGATATCTTTTCATCATGTTAGAGGGAGCTTGCCACATGTATTCAGTTTTGGCCAGTCCCTTTGGTTGTTTGAATGTACAAAATTTCGTAACTTTTGAGATTACGCTAGGGAGGACATTTCAAGCTCCCTTGAAACCCAAGCAGAGATTGTGCACTCTTGTTTTGAAAGAGTCTTCTCTTTTTTTAGCTGCCCTTTTTTCAAGCTAAAGTCCAGTGCTGTGTAAGCATGATATATTTGTCAGCTGAGCAGTAACAGGTGTTTAAAGGAGACTTGAAGGAATCGCTCAGAGCAGCTTGTGGGTAGTAGAGTTCAGTGACACTTCAGCACCATGGACAGCTCCCCTCCAGCTCTGCTCATTGCGTCTTTTTCATTGGTTGCCTTTACAAAGAACTCAAAATCTGCCTTAGCAAACAAAGGCCTTTTAGACATATTTTGCATTGAGAGAGCAAAGTAAATAAATGTTTAGTCTGAATGTAACCATCAGCATCTGATTTGACTCTTAGAGTTGCAATCCCCAGCTGCATTCCAATTAGGACCACGGACAGCTCCCACCAGAGCATTTAGCACAGCTCTACAGCACAGCACAAGCTGCTTCTCTCAAAAGGGGACAACACTTACACTCAAATGGTGTTATGTGTCACAGAAACCTTCACTAATATTCTGTCACTTTCATACTTGCTAACATTTATTTTTCTCACGTCATTGCTTAGTCATCTCTTCCTTCCTCCGTCCTCTTTTTATAGCACACATAATAACCTGTTCCAAGAAAATTAGCACCTGCCAATCTGTTTGCTTAGACTTTAAAAGTAAAGACTACTAAACAGGTCTGTTGTTTGCATGCAGCTCCCAAAGGACTGAAGGATGCCTTTGGCAAGGAGTGAGATGAATTGTTTGCACAGCTACCTGCACATCAATAGTGCATCAAAAGTTTCCCTCCTTTGAATGCACTGTGGTTAACATCAGACACTTATTTAGCACATTAGAAGAAGTGGCTAAGATGAGTGTGTTACTTCATGGTCATCATATTAAAGGGATATTTCTATATTAATTATTCTGTAATGCACTGACACTTATGCATTTCAGACCTGTATGACTTACTTTGTTCTGCAGAAGATAAAATGTGTTTTGGTCAATAAAATGGAAGTCAATGGGGTCCAAAACAACACTGGACTTTGACTTTCATTGTATATAAAAAAATCTAAATATTTTATTTCACAGAAGAAAGAAAAGTTGTACAAGTTTAGAATGATGAGGGCGAATAAATGATGGCAGAATTTTCATTTTTGGATAAATTATCCTTTTAAAGTAGAAGACAACAGGTCAAGTTATTATTACACAGGATTCACTGGACATAAAAATGATTTTGATGTAGCTCAGATTGAAGAGCATTGACAGTACAGGCAGTTCTGTACACAGACACAATATGTAACACAAAACTGAGAAAAAAATATTTGAATCATCCAAGAAGTATGGAATGTGAAACCTTCTATATGTAAAACAGCAAAAATGGTTGACTTCATTTTCTTTGTAGCTGTTTTTTGCATTTTCATTTCTCTTGTTTGAGAATAATGATTGTGAAATGCACACATATGCTGTCAGATACATTTACATAGATATAGAAATGCAAATATGACAATTATTGTGGCTCAAGAGGTTTTCAGCTTGGATCAGGGAAATGCATGTAGGCTTCCATCATGGTACACAGCTAAGACCGAGGTTAGAAGACAAACCAAGGCAAATACTGTATGTACCTGACATTTGCACTGAGAGCTGAAACTGGCATCACGACAGGCATGGAGTGAATTTTGTATGTGAATGTTTTTAGTAGTCTTCAGCTGTCAGGTTGTCTTTTTCATTAGAGTATACTTTGAAGTACATTGTGTTTTTGGACAAAGAGTGATTCAAGGTCAAACATGATTTGGAGCATATTGAGATAAATGGGCCCATTATTGTAAAGATTTTGTTGGATTTTCTATTTGATGGTGGCTGAAAGAGCACAAAAACAATATACTCAACCATTCAAAAGTTTGGGGTCAGTAAGATTTTCTTTCTTTCTTTCTTTCTTTCTTTCTTTCTTTCTTTCTTTCTTTGGGGGGGGGGGGGGGGGGGGGGGGTATAATGTTACAAAATAATTATATTTCAAATAAATGCTGTCCTTTTAGTCTTTCTATTCATCAAATAATCCTTTGGTTTCAGAAAAAAAAGCAACACATCTGTTTCTAACATTGATAATGATAAGAAAAATGTATTTTGAGCACCAAATCTGCATATTAGAATGATTTCTGAAGGATCATGTGACACTGAAGACTGGAGTAATGCCTGCTGAAAATTGAGCTTTGCCATCTCAGGTATAAATTACATTTTAAAATATGTTAAAATAAAAAACAGCTATTTTGAATTGTAATATTGGAATTGTATATTTCACAATATTACTGTTTCTTTTTTTATGTATTTTTGATCAAATAAATGCAGCCCTGGTGAGCATAAGAGACTTTAAAAGACATTAAAAATCTTACCAACCTTTTGGTTGGTAGTGTATGTGAACAACATAGCCCTAAATATTGTTAATATAATAATACAGTATTTTACTAATTTCAAGTTCATACATTCTGCCCAGAGTTTTACAAAGGATTCTCTTTGAAACGTTTCAACTTTGTAACAGTAAAGGTTCTCTGACCTAAAACTATGATATAATTGATAGTATAGCAAAGTGAATATAAACGTGTAGGTCTCTTCCTGTCGTACAGTGGCCGCTATCTCTTGTAGATTGACAATGGAGATTTCTTTGCCTTGCTGCCTGTCACTTCCATGTCCTCTTCAGAACTTTGATATAGTGTTTTCTTATCTTTTATCTGCTGTGATTAGATTACACAGTTAATCCTTTTACGTCTCCTCCACCCGAAACTGCTTTGTTTCTCCTCTCTGCTCCTTCTCTTTTATGCTTTTGTGCCCTTCCATCCTCCGTTCCTGTTTGGCATGATGCATCACAGTCAAAGGACTGCAATTTGATTTTATTTGGCAGAGCTCCACCGAGGGGTGCCATTAGTTACTGCAGACTACCTCCAGCTTTTCTCCTCATATAGAATGTAATATTCACCCCGTCTTTTAATGCACACAATCAAGTGGCGAGTTAAATGGATTGATGCCAAAAGATAAGGAGGGACACAGACAGATAAAGAGTGGGGAATTAGTGCAGGACAGAAAACAAGAGTGAGGTATAGGCACGGGTGTTTAGAGACACACAGACCTGAGTGAGGCGGACAGCCATCAGGTCGCAGTGTGCCGACTGCTGCAGCCTGTTATCCGCTCTAATCCGTGTCAGTGCGGCGGCGCTGTCACTGCAAACACACCTGTCAGCCGCCGCTTGTTCCATGTCTGGGAGGAAAACTCTGGGATATGCCTGAATAGGAATTTAGGGCTTTATATGGATTCCAACGTATTATTATGTATTATTAGCCAAATAAATGGCCCAAAAGTTTTATTTACTTTATTTATAAATTTTATTAACAATTCAGTGTAGCTGGTCAAAAAGACAGCAGCAAAAACATATTTCTTCCAGGTATAGTTCAACCAAAAATGAAAATTCTGTTATCATTTACTGTAAACACCCTCCACTTGTTCCAACCTGTATGAGTTTCTTTTGTTAAACATGGAGATATTTTGAAGAATGTTGGTGACCAAACAGTTGATGATAGCCAGCGATTTCCATCATATTTTTTCCATACTATGGTTACCAGCATTCTTCAAAATATAATATTTTGTGTTCAATGGAAGAAAGAGACTCATACAGGTTTCGAACAACGTAAGAGTGAATAAATGATGAACTCTATTCATTTCAATTCTATTAATTTCTATTATATTCATTTTAGTGGGAATTTATGTGATTAGGAGTTTCATGTGACAGCGAAAATGCTGATTTCGCGAATGTGACCGCACCTTTAAAAGTATATTCCAACCAAAAATGATTATTATTAGTCATTAATAATAATCATTATTTACTCATTCTTGTGTTATTCCAAACCTGTATGACTTTTTTCTTCTGTGAAACGTAAAAGATATGTTGAAGAATGTTGTTAACCTAACAGTTTCCGTTCCTATTGACCAAACATGGGAACCAAAGCTGTTTGGTTGCAAACATTCTTTTTCTTTTGTGTGTGTGTGTGTGTGTGTGTGTGTGTGTGTGTGTGTGTGTGTGTGTGTGTGTGTGTTCCACAGAAGAAAGAAAGTCATGCAGGTTTCGAACAAGATGAGGATGAGTAAATTATAACAGAATCTTGATTTTTGGGTGGACTATCCCTTTAAATGTATACAGACTGAGTATACATTCAGGAAGTGATGTTGCGCTGACTTTGGAGTGGGTATTCACTCTTTTAAGCCAATTTAAGTTCAAGTGATTGGAGCAAATCATTAAACTATAAGCACGAGTCATTACCCTCTCCCATACAAGACAATCAATAGCATTCTGTAGATGATCATTTTAATTCTCTAGTACCTCAATTATTCTATTACTAAAACAGCATTGATCCAGTGACACATGGATGGCAAATAAAGCTGGATGTTAAGCAGCATCATGCTGTAGAGATGTACTGTAAGAAAAATGAAAATAAATCAAATGAAATAGACTGAACAGTGTGTGTGTGTGTATATATATATATATATATATATATATATATATACAGTGCCTTGCAGAATTTTTTTTCATGTTTTATTATGTTGCAACTTTATGTTAAACTGAATTAAATTACTTTTTTCCACATCAATCTACACTCCATACTTCATACACCATAATGACAAAGCAAAAACAGAACTGTCACAACTTTGTAAATTTATAAAAAAATTAAAAAATCTGAAATATGTTGCATAACTCAGTACTTAGCTGAAACACCTTTACAGCCTCAAGTCTTTTTTGTTTGATGCGACAAGCTTTGCTCATCAGCATTTGGCAATTATCTGCCA
>JAFVLL020041273.1:0-12500 GCA_021397915.2 Tor tambroides | reverse complement strand
TCTGTACCTCTCTTCATGCTGCTATTTATTCTGAAGCTCACTTCCTCTGCTCGTACTGGATAAAGGGCTCTTTATACTGGCTTACATCCCCCCTAACGATTACACACACGCATTTTCGTGTTTTAAAACACGCCTGTAGACGAGGTGCTTCGGAAGTTGGGGCTGAAGTTCAGGCTCACCGCAGAATGTTCCTCTGAAATGCAGGAGGGTTCTTATTAAATGTGGAGATGGTGACATAGTGGTGACCTATAAACAAGAGGCATTAATCATTCTCACGCCGTTTGATCTGTTTTTGGGGTCGGGGGCTCTGCTTACATTGGTTTTTGTGGACATTAATCTCTGAAACTGGCAGTTTGGATGGAAAGTTTATTGTCACAAGACGACACCGTCTGCTCGGTCAGCGGTTCTGAAGCCCTGTGTTTGGAAATTGATCTGAATTTCTGAGGTTGTTAAAGGAATGTTCTGGGTTCAAGATAAGGTCAGCTCTATCGACAGCATCTTTGGCTTGCTGGCGATTACCACAGACAATCATTTAGACTCCTTCATTAGTTTGTAAAAATGAGCAAAAATGTGTTTACAGCAATGCAGTTGCAATGGAAGACTATTTGTAGAAGTATAACTATGACAGTATGACAAACATTATATGTAGTAACATGAGATGAAAATCATTTACTCTCTTTGGATTTGACCATTTAAAGTTGATAAACCTAGTATTTTTCACACGCCGTGTGTGCAGTTACCAGTTTACAAAGAGACAGATCCACCCACCTCCATCCATCCACTGGCTTATGACAATAGTCCAAGCATTAAAAGGATGATTTTCATAACAATAGGAATGAACCAAATGTTGAAAAATACTGAATGTATTAAAACTGTAATTCTGGAAATTCTTGTACGTGAATTAAGGTGTCAAAACATTATGATGTACAGCATAAAAATGGATATTAATTTAAATAATTTGTTCTCAACCAAGGCACCAGGATCCACTAGAGAGCCTCACAGACTTCCTTTGGGGATGCAAGATGAAATTTCGAATTGTATATTATTATTAATAAAATATAGTAATATTTTACCATTATGTACCATTTCTTAACATTAGTTTACTACATTAGTTAACGTGAACTACTAATTAAAATTCTTTTGACGCATTTAATGTTAAGTGCAACATTTACTAACATTAAGGAAAGGACATGACATGTGGAATTTGTGCTCTGCACTCTCCAAGTGCACACACACAGCAGTGAGTAGTGAACAACACACATGCGCACACACACACGCATGCACACAGAGCAGTGGGCAGCCAATGCTGCGGCACCCGGGGAGCAGTTGGGAGTTTGGTGCCTTGCTCAAGGGTCTCACCTCAGTCATGGTATTGAGGGTGGAGAGAACACTGGATATTCACTTTCCCCACCAACAATCCCTGCCAGACCTGAGACTCAAACCCACGACCTTCGGGTTACAAGTCCGAGTCCCTATCCATTAGGCCACAACTGCCCATTTCTTAGCTAACATTTAATTTTACTAACAAAATCAAAAGTTGTATCTAAACTAACAATGAACAGTTGTACTTTTACTAACTAATGTAAACAAAGATTCTTAGATAATGTAACAAATTATTAGTTTTGCTCTTTGTTAGTATTAGTTTATGTATTAACTAGCATTAACTAATAGTACTTTTGTGTAAAGTGATAGATATTAAAATGAGAAATATTTAAACTTTTTAACATATTACTTTTGTTTATTGGATCACAAAATGAATTGTGGTTAATATATCAGCACTCCCAGTTCGTAAGAAAACTGGAAATACTAGCAGCTTTGTCATAATTACAGCAGAAATAACAGTTAATATCTTACCTTATACATGAGTTACATATTTGTAAGTGTTTAATATTTGTAGTATTTATATTTTTGATCAAAGAAACATGAGGTTCCAACTAAAATGTACATCTTTTCTCAGTTGAAATGTTTAACTTTTTCAAATTGGTTTATTTTGATTCATAATATTTATAATACAAAATTCTTTAAATGAATCATAGCCTTTGTAAAGTCTTCTTTATAATTTAAAGTTTGGTGCCCAACTGCCAAAAATGTCTAATGATCATTCATTAAAAAAGCAAATACATCAGCTCTGTTCCTGAATTTTACATACACAGGCATCCTCTGTGATTTTATGAGGCTGTGCGTGTGATTCAACGTTTTTGTTTCCCCAGACTTGGGAGTCTCTCTAAAGTCTGTTATTTCTGGATATGGTGCAGTGGAGGAAAATGATCATAAATTTCAGGGTAAATTATTGAACCATAGACTATGAACGCTGGTCTAAGAGAGGCACTGCCTTCTTTTTAGAATTTTTTTTTCTAGGACAGTTGAGAAAAGACTGCATGGAGAAAAGAGAGATGAGGATGGGATAAAACTATAACTTCTTAAGCTACAAGTTACTGATAATTGAAAGTAATACAGTTCAGCTTCCCTTTCCCTTTTCACTCACCTTAGGTCTTTCAGATGCAAATATATATGAAATATATATTAAAAAACAGCAGTGCTTGTTGCGCTACATCACTACTCATTGCCAAATGTATCTTAGCTACATTATATTTTACAGCAGCTACTGTATAGCTACATAGTTGGACTATATGTGAAAAATATTCTTTTTACACCACATTGAGACAGTGCTTCAATTGAAATAAATGTTAAAGAGGCCACACATTGAATACACATGAATATTGTTGCTACTTTGTACTTTGTTATATTTATATCATATCTTTAAAATAGAGTACTGACATCAAGTATTGTAAAGTATAGCTGATGAGCTGATGATATACAGATCATTTTGTGTTGAAGATGAAATGCATTCCTCTGGTGGTTTGTAAGCAGGTTTACTCTTCTAATATGTGGATGCTTCACACTGTTAACATGCAAGTGTTTTCATTTTCACTCCCTCTCCTCCTCCTACACGCTTCATTGTGTCATCTCTCTGCTCTCACTTTTATATTCAGAAGGCATAAACATCAATCAGAATGACAAATCAACATTTTTCTGTCCCCTTAAGATATATGGGGAAAACAAAGAAATACTTTATTCTTTAAGAGCAGGATTTCTATCTCCAGCTGATTAAGTGTGTGAGTCATAAAGCATGATAGCCTACTTAGTGTGCCATTGCAGGCTTCCAGTGTGGAATCAATACTCACATCACAAGTACTTGTTAACCCTTTAGTGTTATAGCTGATGAGGCCGACATGCAAGCACTAACTGTTGTTTAATTCCTCTGAATTTGAAACGTTTCCATACAGATTTATGCGATCATAAATGAGTGCTAGGCTAGCAGTTTAAGTACTGTGTTCTGCTTTTGCCGTATAGTTAAAGCAAATACAGGTTCAGATCAGCGATTTTGCTCTAGTCTATTCTATAAGAACTCTTCAGTAGGCAGTCCCTTTTGCTTTGCTTTAATGACTTTTTAATTGTGCTTATTGCCCTCTGCAGGAGAAAGAGAAGAAGTACATGCTGCCATTGGATAACCTGAAGCTCAGAGATATAGAGAAGAGTTTCATGTCCAGCAAGCACGTGTTTGCTCTCTTTAACACCGAACAAAGGTTAGAGAAAGTATTTTGCACTGCAGAGCTTTCAAAAAAAAAAAAGAAATACATTAATATACTTAATGCATAATTAAAATGAATATAAACTGCCATTCAAAATTTAGCGTCGGTTTTTGAAAGAAGTATCTTATGCTCACAAAAGCTGCATTTATTTGATCAAAGATACAGTAAAAACAGTAACACTCTGAAATATTATTACAATTTAATGATATGTTTTCTATTTGAATATATTTTATAATGTAATGTATTCTTATGATGGGAAAGCTGAATTTTCAGCTTCCTTATTCCAATATCCCATGATCCTTCACAAATCATTGTAGTATGCTGATTAGGCGCATGTATAATAAAAATTAACATATATAATAAACACATATTATAAAAAATATTTCTATAATAATTTAATATTTATGCAATTTACGTCTCAAATGTCACTATTGTTCGGTCATTTTTGTTTCGTAAGCACAATATGACTTCATTGCTCATATTGTTGGACTGTTGTCTCAGGAACGTGTATAAAGACTACAGGCAGCTTGAGTTGGCTTGCGACACTCAGGAGGAGGTGGACAGCTGGAAGGCGTCCTTCCTACGAGCTGGAGTTTACCCAGAGCGCATCACTGTATGTGAATGCTTCCACATCTCTCAGTTATATTAACTTATTAACTCATTACTGTCCTGTAACAGCTACCACATGTATAACCAATCACCAATGCAACTCTAACAAACATTGATAGCTTACTAACTTAATTAACTTTTTGTGCTTTTTTGCTACATCTGCAGGATAAAGAGAAGGTAAGTTTTTCTCTGACTGATTTTTCTCTCCTCCAAATATCTGTCATATGCAAACATATTCCTCTCTGAATATCAGTATGTGTTGTATTTAACAATGCTTTGAAATGGTGTAAACCCCACCACTGGCTGGTTGAGGACAGAGATCAAATTAACTGTGATCTAGTGGTTGGATGACTCATGATAGGATTTAATTTACGTCATTATTCCACTCTTTGTTCCTCAATGTGTCCCTAATTTTATTAGGCAAGTAATATGTGAATATCAATGTGTTGCTGGTCCTCAGCAGAGTGACGCTAGTGAGGAGAATGGCTCAGATGGCTTCATGCACTCCATGGATCCTCAGCTTGAGAGGCAGGTGGAGACCATCAGGAACCTTGTGGATTCCTACATGGCCATCGTCAACAAGACTGTGCGGGATCTCATGCCCAAGACCATCATGCATCTCATGATAAACAACGTAAGCTGTGTTTACCATGACATTTTGAGATCAAATAAGAATCATATAAGTTAGTTTCTTACTGGATGTTTCTTAGACCTGCAGTTCCAGGAAAATACAGCTGGCACGGCACTTTCTTCTTAGTCTTATTCCTTCCTTCCTCTTCCCATAGACTAAGGAATTCATCCATGCTGAGTTGCTGGCTAACTTGTACTCATGTGGAGACCAGAACTCTCTGATGGAGGAGTCAGCAGAACAGGCTCAGCACAGGGAGGAGATGCTGCGCATGTACCACGCTCTCAAAGAGGCCCTCAACATCATCGGGGACATCAGCACCACCACCATCTCTACTGCCATGCCCCCGCCGGTGGATGACTCCTGGCTGCAGGTACAAGGAGGACCTTCAGGGCGCAGGTTTGTCATCATTTTTAATAAATCAGCTATGTTTTTGATGTGAGTTTCAGTGTACACTTACATTTTAATTAAGAATTTGAATGAAATGGCTTTTCATTTGTTCAGTATTTCATACTGAAACAAGAAATTGAGGTGAAATATATCAAAAATCTTTTTTTAATAGCCAGTAGCCTTTACTGTATCGTAGCCCAGTGAAACCATTATTTGTGCTTGATATTGCCACAAAACCCTGATTTTAATTTCGTGAGGTAATATCTTTAATATTTGTTTGGTATTGTGGTCTTAATAAGCCTGTTTAAGTTTTAAGGTTTAAAGTAGTTTTAAGATCAAAGTAGTTTTAAAAATGTAAAATATAAAGTTTTAAGGTTTTAAGTAGTTTGAAGATTGAAATAGTTTTAAAAGCTGGAAATTTGGACAATTTAATGCCATGCAATCTGTTAGATATATGTTTTCGAAGTTGCTAGCGTGTTTTAACATTTGAAATGTGTCCCAGTGTTAACAGTTTAGTTGTGTGTTTGGTTGTGTTTTATAGCCCCTACTAGGGGTTGTGCGATAATCACAAAAATGATATATCAATATTTTCTGGAATTTTCTTGATAATGATAATTAGACAATATTTTGCTGAGCGTGTTATTGTGCTGGTACTTTGGTAGGTTTAGGACTCCCAAAGCTTTTGATATTCTTCATATTCTGTGTGATGGTTAGTTTACAGGAGTAAAAGAAATTAACTTCTCCATTAAGTTTAAAGTGATTTTTTTTTGTTTTTACCTTTTATAGGCATTTTTACCTTTATAAGGCCAGTTTTTTCTAACCTAATTAAATGTACATCTTTTGTGCCTTTTGTGAACACTGATATTTGAATTAAAGGGATACTCCACCCCAAAATGAAAATTTTGACATTAATCACTTACCCCCATGTTGTTCCAAACCCGTAAAAGCTTCGTTCGTCCTCGGAACACAATTTAAGATATTTTGGATGAAAACCGGGAGGCTTGTGACTGTCCCATTGACTGCATAGTAAATTGCACTGTCAAGGTCCATAAAAGTATGAAAAGCATCATCAGAATAGTCCATCTGCCATCAGTGGTTCAATCTGAATTTAATGAAGCGACGAGAATACTTTTTGTACACAAAGAAAATAAAAATAACAATATTTATTCAACAGTTCGTCTCCTGTGTCAGCGTAGCGCCATTTTGGAGAGCAAGACAGAGAGGAGACGAACTGTTGAATAAATATCGTTATTTTTATTTTCTTTGCGTACAAAACGTATTCTCGTCGCTTCATTAAATTCAGATTGAACCACTGATGGCAGATTGACTATTTTGACGTTGTTTTTATACTTTTATGGACCTTGCCAGCGCAATTTACTATGCAGTCAATGAGACAGTCACAAGCCTCCCGGTTTTTATCCAAAATATCTTAAATTGTGTTCCAAGGACAAACGAAGCTTTTACAGGTTTGGAACGACATGGGGGTAAGTGAATATCGACAAAATTTTCATTTTGGGGTGGAGTATCCCTTTAATGTTGGAAAAAAAATGGAAAATATACCTTAAAAATAAACCTAAAATCACCAGAAGGTGGCGGCAAATCACTGCATGAGTGAGTCATTGAGTCATTCATTCAACCGATTGGTTCAAACGCTGATTGATTCAGTAATGAAACACAGTGGTGTTGCTCAGAGACACAAAACAGTTCTGCTGTGGCTTTGTTTGAAACTATTTTTGTTGATGAAATAGAGCAAAAACAGGAACAGTTGTGTCTAAAATGACAATAAATATTAACTTATTGTTTATTGGACTGTTTTATAAATCATTATCACATTTGGAATCATGCTGATATTTGGAGAAAAAACTCTACTCTTAGTGTGATATTAACTATATAAGATGATATAAATATAAAAGACATAAAAGTCATACGGGACATTTTTTGCCCCCTTATCTTGAATTTTGGGGGAATTCTAAATGTATTTTAATAGAATAATTCTCTCAGTGGAAGCGTGAACTCTAAATGTGCTTGCGCAGTAGTCTAACCTACATCTCATATCGTATTATAGGTAGATCTTTCTTTCTCAAGACAAACTAATAATCTTTTTGTTTTCTGAACAGATCTCCAATGTCTAGTCCCACTCCCCAGCGTCGGGCCCCACCTGGGCCCCCTCGTCCAGGTGGACGCACCGCCCCAGGACCCCCTTCTGCTGGAGCACCTCCTGTGCCATCCAGACCTGGAGCCTCTCCTGACCCCTTCAGCGGCCCCCCACCCCAGGTCCCCTCTCGCCCCAACCGCGCCCCACCAGGCGTCCCAAGGTGAGTCAGAGAGCAAGTTTATTCATGCAGTAATTGTGCGAAACACACTGTAATTAACTACCTGATATATAAATGAAAGTAATAATGTTCCAGTGTAATTATTCAGATGGTGCACATGCAAATGAAGGAGGCCTTTAAAAAGTTTAATTGCATTAAATACAGCCTAGTGGCCATAGAATGTGTGTGTTGACTACTGTGGGGAGTAATACAAGTGTTAATGGTGTTGAGAGCAATGATCTACAAACTACCCTCCATTTACACCCTTTACAGCCCTTCTGCCCTGACCTGATCCCTGGTCTTTAACACAAGAAAGACAGATCAGTAACACTCTCTTCCTGCTTTTTCTACTTCTCTCGCCTGTCACAATCCATTACTTTTTCTCAGCTCACATACTCCTACACACAGTCCAACTCAGAGACCTGCACTAACAAACCACTCACACATTTTTTCAACTACGCTGGTTTTCTTTCTCCATCTCCTTGACATGAATCCATGTGCATATTCATTCAAACATTGTTTTAAATCATTCAGTTCATGTATTGTTTGTGTATACTGTATAGTAACATCAGTGCATCAGCTTTGTGAGATCATTCTCTCATGATATACATGTTTGGGAGGAAAATGTAAGGGAAACTGAACAGTTAAACGAGACAAACCATGGAGATGATACGGTCGGTTTTCTGTCGACCCATGTTCTCCTCAAACTCAGTTCCACTAAATCCCTTCCACAATGATTCCGGTTATTGTTTCAGAATTTCTATCAGTGACCAATGAGGAGTTACGCAAATGGTATGTCTGACATATTGTCCTTATGTGACATCACCACGTCCTTGCATGGTTCCATCTTTAAATGTGTTAACATCTGCTGTTCACTAACACCTCTCATTCACTAGATATGAGTATACCAGGCTTGTCAATTCGTTTGTTCAGAATATTTTATTTTTCTAAAGTCCTAATTTAAACTATGCTTAGAACTGCCATTTAATTTTCTATGGAAGAGATACCTGGTTGAATAACTCAGTTTTAAATGTAAGTTTTAGACTTACAGACTTAAGAGTTTCTAGCAATAGTTGTATTGAAGTTACTATAAGTTAACATGGTTTTAAATCAATAATGATTCAGTAATATTTAATTTTTACTAATATTTAATTTTATTTAATTTAGCAGTAGTTGTATTTAAGTTATACCATAAATTAACTTTTTTTTTTTTTTTTTTTACATTTTCTTGTAATTTGTATTTTTTTATTTTATTTTTAATATTTAATTTAATTTAGCAATGGTAATTTAATTGAATTGAATTGAATTTAGTAATAGTTGTATTTAAGTTATACCATAAATTAACATTAATAAATTTTTTAGTAATTTGCATTTTTTTATTTTAATAATTAATTTATTTTAGCAATAGTAATTTTATTTTAATTTAATTCAGAAATAGTTGTATTTAAGTCCCTAAATTAACATTAATTTAAAAAGTTAAATTACAAAATGTTATTTTTTGTAATTATTTTTATTTTTTATTTCTTTGTCAGGTTTTAGCTATTAATTTAATTTAATTTAATTTAATTTAATTTAATTTAATTTGGGTCATATATATCCTGTTTAACGCATGTAGGTTTTTCAATACTTGGTATATAACATGCTGTTTATGTTTTTGTGTGATGTGCATTCCTAATACTTTATTACTATTATTATTTATTTTTATTTATTTAGTTTTTTTACAGAAAATATTTATTTGTGAGACTTAACATGCCGAATGTTCAGTAATGGCTTTGCAAGCTTGCATCTAGTTTACTTTTGAAACATCAACCACAAGCTTCTTGAATGTGAATTGGATTAAAGAATTTTTTATTATCATTTTTTAAACTAAATTACAAATTCTAATCTGATTTATGATTCCTGTAGGTGTTTAATAACATGACCGTTTGCAGTTCATGAATCTCCTTGTGTATCATACAGTATATGTTCATTTTCAGTGTTCATTGTTACTGCCTTTGTCTTCATGTTCTTTTGTGTTGTTCCTAATTGTGTCTTTTCCCCTGTTGTCTGTCTGTCCTTCTGTTTGTACGTCTGCGTCCATCAATCTGTCTGTTGTCATCTTTGAAGTCGGAGAGCACCAGCCTCCCCCACCAGATTCAACAGAGACTCGCTCACAGAGCATTAACACTGGCGATCAGCAGATAGAGGAAAACCACTGACCCCTCTGCCACTATATCACATGCATGCACACAAGCACAGTCCACATACATATCACATGTTTACTTGAAAGAGTATTTACTCTTCCACAAATATACACCAGGAATATTATAAACTGATCTAATAATCACATTCATATGAGCGCAGATGTGGTGCCGTTGTATTCCATTACCAGCATATATCCTGTATTTAGGAATGAAGAACACTAGTTATAAGATGCACAGGGATTGTCCATGTAAACCAGCCTATTTCACTGTTTGCTTCAACATTTATGCACATGGATGCTAGATGACACTGACATATTTTTGCCTTTACTAGCAACAACTAAGCCTTAACCAGCATCTGACTAGTTCTTATCCCCTCAATAAAAGTGACCTGCATGTTTTTCTTAAAAAATAGCACGTTACTTGTCCTACTGCTTCATTAAATTCTATGTTTCAGTCATATTTTCTTTCTTAACAATGAACAAGTTTCATCTTACTCTTCTGGATTTTTATATTGCCTTATATTAAACATTTTATTTTATTTTAATCACCACGTTTGAACAAGTTTTTGGGATTCTATGATTTAATATAGTCCCGTCCCTATTAATGTCTAAATGTTAAGGCTATTGCACACTGAGTCCGAATTTTTCGTCCGAAATTTTCGCAAATTGAAAAATAAATACGACCACACGTTATGTCAATCACGTTTGCACACTGCCTCCGAAATTTTCGTCCGTCAAAAAAAAATTCATATCGGGTTAGATTTTTTGCGTTTTTCGCATCCGTATAAAGTATTTTGAGATGCTTTGAGAAGGTGTTTTGACAATTCAGAGCCACCGTACAAGCGAAAGCCAAAATCCAAAATGCCGTCAGACAAATTAATCCACTTCGTCTCGCAGCACAGAGCACTTTATGACAAACAAAGTGCGGAATACAAAGATACAGAATATAAAGACAGATTGTCTCTGTTCAGGATCAATTGGTTCACGGAAATTGGTGGTCTTCTTTTTAATATGTGGCTCCAGTATCGCTAGCAAAGTATCAAACTGAGGCACTGACATCCTGAAATAAACTTTGATAAGGAGGTGGAACTCTCCTTCCTCTCTGCGCAATCTAAGGATTGGATGGACCCAATATTTCCTTTTTCTTTTTCTTTTTTTTAAGAAGAGAGAGGACAACAAAATCATCCTCACTGCTTGAAGACATTTTGTATAGTTTTGCGAATTTTTTCGCAACGGATTAATTAATACGCATCGGACTCAGTGTGCAAGGTCTCTGTGCGTGACGAATTTTTAGGATTGCGAATGCGAAAAAAACGCATGCGAAAATTTCGGACTCAGTGTGCAGAGACCTTTATAGTGCACCTTTCTGATACTGATTTACATGAAAAGCGTTAACAGTAAATCATACAAAACAATGTAAGCGAGAATCGGTTCATATTCAGAACTGGTTTCAATTTTAAAAAATGCTGGAACACAATTATGTTTCTCGATAATGATTCTCACATATGCCTTATTCCGCAGATGGAAAACACAAGACTAATGTTCTCATTTACAGTCCTATTCAGTGAAACATAAATCAGAACAAATGACTTTAATAAGCCAGTTGTTTAATCGAAGCCATAAAGCCCATAAAGTGTAGTCCAAAAAAATTAATTTTAGTGAATCACATACACAGCATACTGTGGGCTTGCGAGAGATAAATCAGTTAAAAATAAAGTACATTTTATAAGATTTATCAGTAGTATTTTCAATAAAAAATGAATGAATTAAATATTTTGACCATTTTTGTTAAACTAAATTATCATTTGGCAATAGAAATTGCATCTATTTTTTCCCCAAAAAACTGAAAGAATTGCTAATGGAATTGTTAGTGAATCAGAATCATTTAGAGGAATCACAGCTGGAGCTATATATCTGAAAAGAGACAAAAAATAATATATATTCTTCACATTTGTCATCATCATCACATTCGCAGGTGCTAATATTAACTTAAGTGAACAAAAACAAGCCATCATACCACACTTGACATTGACAAACTCATTCTTCCTACTATCCATGCTGTCATTTCTCAAGCTTTTTTCCTTTTTTTATTTTATTTGCTGTTCTTCTTTGTCTTTTAGCCGTCCAAACAAAGGAAGCCCTTCTCACAGTGAGAATCCACATCCTTCATTTGACTCTTAGAGCCAATTGGCCTTCCTCCCCTCCTCCTCTCTCTCTCTCTGTCTCTCCACCGCCTCTCTTTCTCTGTGCTTTTCCTCTGACCAAGTGCATCCTGGGATTGTTGAATGCTGAGCGTTACTGCAGCAGCAAGTACGGATGAAGTGGCTGAAAGAAAAGTCAGAAAGATAAATGAAGAATGCGGGAGAGCTCATTCCCTCTATCTGTACTATATACACTAATCACATTGTAATGGGCATCTGAATAATATGCCCAGTGTGGACTTGTGTCAACATTCGAAGTCACTGCAATGTTAATTATACTGAAGATGCTGTGTGGTGTTTGTGTTTACACTCTAGACAATGTTGACTTGATCTATATAGAGGTGTCACACGAGCTAAAGGTGTATCTGCCGTACGTAAGCTTACATTCCTGTCTGCACGCCAGTATACGGGATAGCGGATACACAAAATAAACTTCACGATTTTTGCACTTGTTGTGGTACTGTGTGTGAATGTATTCTTCCTGAAAGTTTGAATGTTATTTGATCCCACAGTGTTTGTTTTGGCCACAATGTCTCTTGTATTTTCCCTAGCAAACTAATAAGTCATGTCTGATTGAAGCTATTA
>JAFVLL020041272.1:0-10485 GCA_021397915.2 Tor tambroides | reverse complement strand
AGTAACAGGGTATCAGTTTCATACAGAAGCAGCAGCACATACTGCTGAAAGATGCTCATATTACTCATACTTTTTCAAACCTTCCCTTCCAAACACTACTCTTCATTATACAGTAAACACTCGCTTTTTACAATCCAGTAAAATTCACAATCCAGTTTACAATCCACATCAGTTCCTGATGTACTTAGAATTAATTCACACTTTGCTATTTTAGCAGTATTGAGTGTGTGGATTTGTAAGACTGAATCGTCACTCTATACATGATTATCATTATAAGTCTGTGTTTTACACTTAATTAACAGTTACGGTAGATTTAATTGAACCAGCTAATACATAACTTCTTTGATTGCTCCATTCCTGGAGACCTCAGCTCCTGCTTTAACACACCAGCCTGTAATTTCCAGGTAACGCTGAATGTGCGATTAGCTGGTTTAAGTGTGTTTGATTGCGGTTGGAGCTGAAATCTGCAGAACAGTAGATCTCCATGAGCAGGGTTGGCTGGCCCATTCTTTATCTGTTCTTTTATAAATGTTACAGAAACGTATTAAACGGTTTGTTTCAAACTACATAATCAAATTAAAAATCAAAAATGTAATTAGTAGTTCTACTCAACAGAGCCAGAAAACACTCCAAAAGTCAACTAATAGGATTTAATGTAAATTTAAACTATAATACATTTTCCTTGCATTGCAGTTAACATTCTGTTAAGTGTCTGAAATCATTACATTCGGTTCACACTTAAAAATATTCTTTAAAAGTGTAACCTTTTCCAACAGCAAGTACTATTTTTAAAAGTATGGTAAAGTGTACTTCTTTCACAAAGGGGATGATCCATGAATTTAGTACTGTAAGAATATCAAATTGGACCAAAAAAAATGCCATTCATATACTATAATTTACAATATCAAAACATGCCCTGAAATGCATGTGAAATACTCTGGCCTTTCTGTCTTCACAGTTCACAATGTAAAAATCTGAAATCAATTATTTAAACCTTAAATTTATGTTCAGTGTCAGATTGAAACAAGATGTTTGGGGCATATGAAAAGTGTTTTACGAAATGAATTTTTGAGGTCACATTGAGAAAAGTGAGCATTATTACTTGGAGGGATAAAACTTCTCAAACTGACTCTTACTGTACGTGCACTGAATCCTCTGCATGACAAACTACAGCTACTTAATGCTGGAGACTGTCTACTGATAGATATTTTGAATGTAAATATTGAAAATTCATTCCTCAAGCAGGATGAACCAGAACTGGAGACTTTATTAGATCAATTTATTGTCCTGTTGGAGAGGTGGCGCCAAGCGTTTTAGACTACTAAAATACAAAAAGCCACCAATCCACTTCCTGGTACAGGCAGCCAAAGAGTATAGCACTACTTATAATCTCAGGGTAGACACTGTTTAGCCTTGTTTTCATTCATGTTGGATTAAAAATGACGTCTTCCATTATGAAAAGCATAAAGTCAATTTAGCCAAAGCAACAGGTTGCTCCAGGAGCACAATCTCTGTCAATAATGAAGTGTTATTTGCATTACATTAAAAGCATCTGCTTATCAGCAGAAACTCTTATCACAGTGTTTTCAATTGCTTCAATACTCAAACTTTCCACTCTATGAGCAGAAGGTTAGTTTATAGCACTGAAGATGTGGCAGCAAATGCATGTTAATATATATATAAATCACATGGAGGATGAATTACCTTTTGAATGTGGACAATTTGTGGTGCATAATGGCAGAAGATGGTAGGTCTTTGCAGAAGCTTGGCAGAAGAAGTGTAGGCAGAGATGGTGGCAGGGCACATTCTGTTTCTCTCAAGTGCCTAAATTGATTTTGGTATGGAGTTTCTTGGGCAGCAGCCAGGGGCTAATGCAGTATCATCCTGCCACTCCCTGTCTTAGATGCAGACACATAAAGAGATGGACATCTGTGCTGAATATGAAACAGAGATCCTTCTGTTTACAAGACCCTAAAACAGAAGAATGAACATCAAGAGTGTATACATACATGCATAGGGAACATACTGTATGTCTATACATAAATACTCAAACTTCACCCCATGTTTAATTTGTCATCCACAAGATTTTACTGATAAATTATGTATCACAAATAACCAGCAATGTGAAGACACCTGATGCTTTATAATTTTGTTGTTGCAGTAATACCTGTACTAAAATTTATAGAAAATCTCTTTAAACAGGAATCAAACGGTTTTGAGTATGAATAATAACATGGATTATTGGATTATTATTATAAAATAATCCTATTAAATTATTGAATAGTAATTTCATTCATTAAGAATAAGGCAGGATGCTGATAAGCGAATAAATCTAACATAGTGCACATCCAGACAAGAATTCATGACAAATGTTAGTCAACCTAATTTTGAATATGTTACATACAAACTTGCTTTACAAAGATGCCTATCCTATGTCTGCTGCCAAAACACAAACCCACACTTCAAATATGACTGAGCTTTTTCATTGTTATATATCAGTAACATTAAAGGGATAATTCACCCAAAAATTAAAATCCTGTCATTAATTACTCACCCTCATGTCGTTCCAAACTCATAAGACCTTCTTTCATCTTCAGAACACAAATTAAGATATTTTGATGAAATCCGAGAGATCTCTGACCCTCCATAGGCAGCAACGCAACTGACACGTTCAAGGCCCAGAAAGCTAGTAAGGACATCATTAAAATAGTTCTGCCAATGTAGAACCCGAATGCACTGCGCCTTGTTTCCAATCAGAAGTAGACGCACACTGTACATAAAACAGTCTTCGTGAACATGTCTGAAGATTTCAACAGAGAAGATGACCTGCAATTTTTTTGCCCAGCCTTACATTTTTGAACCAGAATATACAGACTAAGAGACATCTAAGAGAGATTGACGTTTCTTCTGAAATTTCATTACAATATACAATGTATTTCATTATAATGTACATGGTCAGTATATCTCAGATAGTTTGGTCTCAGAAGCATTTGATGATAAATGTTTGAATTCATAAAGAGATTTCTGTCTTTTGTTTGAGATATAGGTGTGCTTGCATGCACTTACTTCCCTCAATCGAAATGAATCCTGTCCATTTTCTGATCCTGAAACTTCTGTTTATATGGACCTTAAACATAGCAATCTGATTTTCTTGTTCATTTGCAAGTGTATTACATGTATTCTGTACATAACTTCAGCATGTATGTCCCAATCAGCACAGTCTGAACCAGAGAAAATCACTGCAATAATGTTACCAGTGCTACTGAGTATAATTATCTTGTCTGCCTTGATGACAACAAGAAAGCTGACATGTATGTCAGAAGAGCTTTATGTGACATATTTAGTAAATAATCACATCTTCCACTGACCTGTTTGAGACGTGAGGCGTAAATAAACACGTTTTCATGTTAGATGGAAAATGTACTACATAAACATACGTATCACAGCACTGCACATGTGCACAAAGTGTTTTTGAATCCAATTTCAGTAATAGTTGGATTCAAGAGTTTACATTTTTAATATATTTCTGTTGATTGGTTATTTCAGATTCATGGTGTTTTTTGATTTTTTACTTCTACTTCAAAATCTATAAAATCTTCAAAAAGGGCAGTCGTGGCCTAATGGATAGAGAGTCGGACCTGTAACCCAAAGGTTGTGGGTTTGAGTCTCAAGTCTGGCAGGGATTGTAGGTGGGGGGAGTGAATGTCCAGCTTTCTCTCTCTCTCTCCACCCTCAATACCACAACCCTTGAGCAAGGCACTGAACCCCCAACTGCTCTCTGGGCACCGCAGCATAAATGGCTGCCCACTGCTGTGCGTGTGAGCGCATGCTCACTGCTGTGTTTGTGCACTTGGATGGGTTAAATGCAGAGCACAAATTCTGAGTATGGGTCGCCACATGTCCTTTCCTTCCTTTTTTTAAATGTAATTTTTAAACCAATGTGCTACTTGCTGCTGCTTTGTAATTTGTGAAATTTACTAGCAATTTATTTTTAGTGAAAATTCGTTTCAACGCCAATTATTTTCAGTCTAGAGGAGACGTGAGATTATTACATATCTCAGAAAAATAAATAAATAAAAATCTGAGAAGCAGGAGACTGCAGCAATGTCCAGTTGAGCTGCTTAAACATGCAAGATATTGAAGAGCTATTAACTGAGATTTTTCAATCAGAACCAAAAACCAAGAAACTTTTCTTTGAACTGGTTTGATTTAGATCCACAAAAGCCATAAATACGACCACTGTAGTCTGAGGGGTGGCAGTCCGGCGCACTGAACTTGTCTCAGGTTGACGTCACAGTCTGGTACCTTTCTGAGGTCATTTTTTTATTCTTAGACATGAAATCATAAATCATTTAGCCATAATCTTAGTGGCCATCCTCAGAAGGACGGAGTCATGCAGAAACCAGGGGAGACATTCCCCCAAACATGTCACACAACCCATTCAGACAAAACTACATATCAGAAGTTTGTGAACGTCAGCCAGCTCAGGTACACAGCTGCTCTTAAACACATTAGACCAGTCACCTGATAAACCGCATCCTCAGTTCCCCTTCTGTCACCCAGCAGGCATGAAAACATGTACTGTGTGGTGTCAAATCCAATTACGCATCTCTGCCGCATGCCTATAAAGCTGGAATGTTTTTCTTGCATCGTAAACCAATCAGCTGTCGGATGGTCCAGAGCATCTCTGCAGTGACTGGTCAAAAGTGATCAGAAGGGTGGAGTGAGATGCTAAGAAGGAGGGATTTGCGTTGTTTAGGACAGCCCCCGTCCCAAGTCAGCCATACCCCCTTTAATTGTTTTAGCGTGCTAGAGAGACAGAGTTTATTCTGGCAGGGAAGAGAGTGCAGCCTCACTCCTGTGAAGTACGAACTAGTGTGGATGGAGCACGACATCTCTCTCCGTCCCTCCGTCGCATGCCAAGTCAGACTGACTTTATCACCGTTCACCGGCTCTGACTTTATTTTGTCCTCTGCACCTGGAGTGACTGACTGAGAGGAAAAGGAAGCAGCAGGTTCTTCAGCCTCGGAGGAAGAGAGCAAGGCTTCCCAAAACCAGAACTGACAGCCTGGACAAGACCCCCAGTAGAGAGCCACCATGTGTGACTGTTTTCACCTAGCGTTTCCCAACTGGCATGCATCAGCCGCGGGTGAGCATCACTCTTTATTTTGCTCTCTCTCTCTCTTTAGCTTTCCTTCTCTCTCTGTGTCGGTCTTACTCTGCATGCTCTGTGCTATTTTTATCTCCGCACTCAGCACCTCTGCTGGCAGGACAATATAATCGTGCAGTTGGGCTGTGCATGTGTGTGTTAGTGGGACACTGGTGCTGAGCTTGTTGACAAGCATCACTGCGTTTCTCTGCTGAGATGACGCTGCACTGTGGGTGATCTGGGTGTGTCTGCAGTAAAGGGGGCGTGGCTATCTGGCTGTGGGTGTGTCAACAGAGTTATGCAGTATTTTATTAACAGCATCTGCAGTGAGTTTGTTTACAGTGTTGAGAGTGCAATTTCGGAGTATTTAGGAACTGTCGAATTTGGATAGAATTGTTTACAAGGATTTGTGGAAGTTTTCAGTAATTTTTTGTAGATTTTTTCCCCCTAATATTTTAATTTTAATTAAGTTCATTTTTTTTATTTAAATTATTATTATGTATGCATTTATATTAAATATATTGACACTATATATATATATATATATATATATATGTATATATATATATATATATAAAATTTTATAAAATATAATTCAAAGTCCAAGATTCCATAACATACCGATATATATTTCAAATATGTATATAATTTTATAAAATTATATATATATATATAATTTTATGAAATTATTGACTGAATTTTTACATAAAATATACAAGATGTATACATAAGCCAAAGTGTCTCCACAACATAGTGATATATATTAGTAAACAAAAACCAACAAATATAAAAAATTTGAAAATACACTTTGTATAGGTATGCATCTTATGTACCTTCTTTGTCTAATGTTTTCTGTCTTTGGTTGTCATTATGTGTTACAGTCACTTGATGGTGCTCTTTTTGGCTTCATTATCAAAGGACTTTGAAATCCAGTTAACCCGCTAACCAAACAGCTCTAAGTCATTTAGTCACCTTGTCTCATTTAATTCAACTAGCAGCTTTATCTATAGTTTTTTTTCTTTGACCTTCAGATGAACTTCAACCTCTTTAGTTATACAAACAAACACTTGGAGTGACCTAAATGAGTCAAGAGTTATATTTTAGAGATCTTACAAGCTGCAATGAGGAACCAATACATCTCACAATACAACGGCTGCATGACAGCTTAATTACTAGATATATAACCGAGAATGGCATACACAGGATTTAATTAAATCAAATGTGTTTTTGTGCTCTGGTTTTATACAGACATGAACTTGCTATGCAGCTTTCCATGACAAAATGTTTGTGAGACTATATTAACACAATCTCTGCTATCTGAGAAAATTATTTAATTATGATCACACTAAGATTAATATATTAGACTATCGTGTCAGTAGAACAGACTTAAAAACTATATTACTCTAAACTGCTATAAGCAAAGCACAGTAACCGTACATTTTGTCAAAACTGAATTTTGAGCCAAATCAAGTCTATTCTATGACAAATGGGTTTGGCTTTGCTATGCTCACGTTCTCAGAGTGGGAAAATTGATATAAGATCAATCATAATTCAATCAAAAAACTTTTCTCTTTAGTTTGTGTCTTTGTGGCTTGGCTCTGTAGGGCAGTATAAACGCTGGTGGGCACGGCTCAAGGTCTTTGTGAAGGATGTAAACTTGTGAGACTTGGATAATGGCCAAAGTACACAAACTGAGCATGATGAGCAAGACATGGATGAGAATGAATACTCTGAATTAGTGCAATAGGCCAGCTGATATATGCACAATGGAAAAGAAGAGAAAAATCCTTTAAAAAATGTAAATTACCTAATACGGTAAAAACAAGACATTACAGTACATGTAACTTTAGTGTAAAAAAGTTTAAAAATCATATTTATAGTGAAGCTCTAAAATATTAGAGCATCAGCTGGTCATAAAATACTTATTGATTTTACCCACTTAGTCCACTCTTAAAAATAGTTATAACTATTAGCATCTCACTAATGCCCTCCTGCTAATGAATAAATTATGAATTTGAGAGTATTTGCATTTTTCATGGTTTGGTTTCATGGAATTGACTGAAGTTGAACGAAATTGAGAACAGGTTTTGTGTATTGACATGTTATACTGTATTTTTACCTGTGAGAATATTGTGAGATATTTAAAGGCATAGTAAACAAACAAACAAACAAATATATGGTAACACTTTACTTAAAGCCTTTATGTATAACACATTATAAAAGTATTCGTAATGTACATTGTAATGCATAATATCTTTTTAGAAATAATTGTAATCAAAGTTAAATGCATTATAATATTTGAAGTTTAGTTTGTCACATGTTTTAATGCACTATACTTTCTACTGGTGTAACAGTAAATAGATTAGTATTAGAATGCATTTTAACTGTGGTTATAATTACTCTTAAGATCATACAGTGCATTATAAGTTGCATTACAATGCATAATAAATGCATTAAAACTACTTTTATAATGCATTATATATTGAGGCTTTAAGTAAAGTGTTACCAAATAAATAAACAAAATAAATACAGACCTACCTACCTAAACAAACAAACAAACAAATAAATAAATAAGTCAATTAAATCAATTATTGCTGCTGATTGATTGGAAACATGAGGGAACTTGGTCCCATGTTCTTAATATGGAAGAAAATCCAATTCTGTTTTCAGTTCATTTTCCCTCTCCGGGCCTGAAATTCAATTATATTTTGAATACAAACAAGTCTTTCCCACTTGACTCTGAAAGAGGCTTGTGTATGATGTTATGAGTGCAGGCCAGAATTGATGTTCCTGCTCCCTGTATCTTGCTGAGCTGCTAATTAACCGTATTAGTGTGCTGAAGGAGCAGAGCTCTGGGCCTCGTATGGCCACAGGAGCAGAAAACAACCTCTAATGCCTGTAATCTTGGTCATGGGAGATGTGCTAACATACAGGAGATCAGCAGTTGGGAAATTCCAGGATTTTTACAGCTTATGTTGTAATATCATGAAATATGAAACATACTACACAGCATACTTATTTTAATTAGGGAGGTGTGTTAATGGTTTGGACTTAATTTAGCATTTTTTAAAAGATGAATCATTCATAGAATAAAAATATAATACTAAATTTGTAATAATAATACTGAATTCACCACCCAAAAATGAAAACCCATTATTAACTCACCCTCATGTTGTTCCAAACCCATATGTTGTTAGTTTTCCTGTAAAACATAAAAGGAGAATTTTTGAAGAAACTTCATGCAGATCTTTTCCACATTACAAAATGACCTTACAACTTATGTACTAGAAATGTGATTTCAGAGGTTTTGATGACATACAGTATTTTAAGGATACATTTGCATACACAAGCATAAAGTCTTCACATATTATGATATCAATAAAATGTAGTTCAGTTTTCTGTTGATGTAGTGTAAATTAAATCTAAAAATCTTACATTTTAAAAAAGAGAGCTTTTGGTGACATATTTGGGCACACAAACATAACATCTTCACAAACGATGTCAATAAAATATAGTTCAGTTTGCTGATGATGTTATGTACTCAGTTTTTGCCAGAAGATGTAATGACCTTTGGTCCCCATTGAAAACTATGTTCTGGGGTCAGGAAAACTATGATTTGTCTACAGCTAGTCACAGCACTGTGAGTGTCCACACCCCTGAACAATATCTAAAGGCTCATTGTTCAAATATGATGATGTAATTGTTTAATCAACACGTCCACATCCACAAGAATAAACTGAAATGGACAACATGCACAACCTTCATATTCATTTTGCTTTGTAGAGAGCGTCCTTGTCTTTGTCAGAGCTGTGGTCCCACTCCTTCTTTCTCATTCCAAAAATAAAATTATATATGAAAATAAAGCTAAATCCCAATGTTATAATATGATGATAACAACATGCATTAAATATAATGACCTTAAATAAATTCAATTTTGTATAGTCCTTCATAACATAACAAGAGAATCTGTGTGTGCATGTACTTTCTGTACTTTAAAAGTAGTGTTAGAGGATTTCCTATGCTAGTAACACAAATTAAAAACTATTTTACAGTGTAGTCACATACTTGAAATGCTTTCTCACTTTTAGACCAAAACCATGTGAGCAAACATTTGATTAAGGAGTAACTACGTTATTTATTTACTAACACTGAATTTCTCACACTCATGTCCATCTCAGTTAAGGATCAATGATTGTGCCTAAAAATCAAATAGGCTTTTTTTGTAATTCAGGTTTCTTTCTATTGTTGGTTTGTTACTTGCTAAATCAGTTGCATGGTAATTTTATAACAAATATGAAGCTAAATGATAATTTTGTGGGTATAAAAGTAATTTTTGGACTCACAGCCAACGATGTGCACACACACATACTGCAAAAACATCATGTGATTGACAGCTTGCTTTGTATTGAGTAAACTGATCTATTCTTTAAAATCTTTGGCAAAAGCACAATGAAAACAAAAGAACTCTGGAATGTATGAGATCTTGTCTTCATTCTGCATTCATCTCTTAGTGTACACTAATGTCATAACTACTTCCTTCAATTTAAACTAAACAAACAAACAGACAATATTCACTGGAGAAGAGAAGGACACAAACACCCTTACAACAAAATATTTGCCCTGATTCATTTGCTTCAAAATTTCAAGACCTCTCAGTTATGTTCATTTGTGAATGTGTGCAAGCAGTGTTACACCTTCAGATGTTTGTTCTACAGCACAATAGCATTAGCAGGAGTTTGAACCACAGCCCTGAAACAGGGTTGTGCCATACCTACAAAAAGGGCAGGTCCCTTCATCTTCTCCACTAAAACTAACAACTATCCACAAACTATCCTGTCAATGCATGCTGTGCACTAAGTGAATTACTATCTGGAAAACAGTAAAACATATATTTCTGCAAGTAAACCGCATATCAGGTAAGTGCAAACCTGTAATTGTTAACCTTTAATGTTTACCTGGAGAGGAATTTTGCATCTTTGTAATTACAATGCAGCTGAATGATGTTTTTGGATATACATTGCATAATACTGGATTTTTTTATTTTTTGTAGATTTAATTTTGTTATAATTCTGTTATCTAGGCAATTTTCATATTGGCACATGGATTCTTTTTAGTGTTTGTACTTCAAGATATTTCAGTAACATACTGAAGTAAATAGCATGTTTTAAAAGCAATAAGTTGAGCATATTATTTTTCTGAATCTTCAGTCACAAGCTAAAACTGATTTCACAACACCTACAGCAGAGCTCACATATTTAATTTGTAATCCTAACTGAAACACACAAAGTATAGGAGCCCAGGAATGATTGCAGATTGATTTAGTGTTGATTTTATTT
>JAFVLL020041271.1:0-28403 GCA_021397915.2 Tor tambroides | reverse complement strand
CTCTTTTTTTTTTTTTTTCTTTTTTTTTTTTCTTCTTCTCGTGTTTAAAGGGGAGGTGTTCTGCTCTTTGTCCTCTCTTGCTGTCCACCCGTTCAGTCCCATCAGTAACAGTGGGAACAGGCTTTTGGAGGACAAGTTGTCTGTATGACAGGGAGCACATCCGGCCCTATGTGTTTACGTGCTCAGGTTGTTGCTGCACTTGCAGCCTCTCGCTGCTGGTTCTCTCGAGAAGAGCTCCCAGGGGAGCTCCAGCAAATTAAGACTTCTGGGAGAGAGAGTTCTTTGCGCAAACCAGCCAAAGGCAATCAGGGACAGCCCGAGGAACTGTTAATGCTCCCTTTGAAGAAGGGATTAGACCCCCCTAAAATTTGCTTACTAACATGTTAGCGGTCAAGGTTTCCCTGATGTTTTTCCAAGAAAATGAGCTAATGTCAACTAGTGACGCATGCTTGATTTTCACTTCCAGAATGAAAATTTCCCGATAATTTACTCACCCCCATGTCATCCAAGATGTTCATGTCTTTCTTTCTTCAGTCAAAATAAGGTTTTTGAGGAAAACATTCCAGGAGTTTTCTTCATATAGTGGATTTTAATGGGAGCCAACGAGTTGAAGGTCCAATTTGCTGTTTCAATGCAGCTTGTCACGGTACCAAAATTTCTGTATTCGGTACTGATAGTAGTGAAAATCTACGGTTCTCGGTACCAAAGCAAAACACAAAAACATGCTAATTAAAAAACACAAAAACATGCTAATTAAAAAACACAAAAACCTATTTTTATTAATAAAGTCAAACAAAAATAAAATGTACAAAAATCAATGCCATTCTTTATAGTGATTTAAAATTGTTTCAAGTTTTTCCAGAAGTAATAAAAGTATGAAAAACAGTAAACAAGTTTCACCTAAATTTAATTTGTCTTTTAATTAATGAAATTTAAACACATTTTATTTTTTGGTAAATAAAGGGGATTTACTATTGAAATTAAAACATGGAAGAAATATTGTGTAATTATTTCTTAAAAAATAAAGTTTTATTAATTTATTAAACAGTAGTAGTATCACATACATTGTGCCAGAAATATATTACAATTATTTAGTACAATGTAATGACCTACTTTTTGATTAATTCATCCAAACTTTGACAAATTCCATGACATTGTGTTAAACTGTAAATTCCGTTTTTATAACTGGATTCCACGATTCCGTCCGCGTTTTCTGCATAGCGGAAATCACCTGGTACCGTGACGTTTTCATTTTTTTAGTACCGACTTGGTACCAAAGTACCGGGTCTTTTGACAACACTAGCTCTACATGATCCCAGCCGAGGAGTAAAGGTCTTATCTTGCGAAACAATCGGTCATTTTCTAAAAATAAATACAAAATTTTATGTTTTTTTTTTAACCACAAATGCTTATCTTGTGCTAGCTCGACCTCACACATTACGCAGTCACGTGTGTGTGATGTATGCGTTAGTACTGACCTAGTGTTTACAAAGCGAACGTGCAAAGAAAGTCAAACGCCCTTTACAAAAAAAATTAAAAATAAATAAAACAACGATGTCTGAAGATTTTGAAGTTGGAGAAGAAAATGAGATGAGATGAGTTTTTCACCCTACCCTATCTTTTTGAACAGTTACACAGACGAAGAACTCACCACGCATGACCTTTCAAACGTGATTAGGTAATTACGCATGAAGTCGCGCTTGCGCATCGCAGAGCATTTATGGTTAAAGTAAATTATCTGGAAATTTTCATTCTGGAAGTTGAACTCCCCCTTTAAATTAAATTTCATTTTTAGTTCCATTTGCTAAGAGCACTATTGCCTTTTTTTTTTTTTTTTTTTTTTTAAGTAGTGTGGTGTTATTGTTTTTATAAACCTGGGCTAGACTTAAGATTTTGCCTGGTGGATAACATGTCCATTGTAGGAGGGACTTGAGCTATATCTAGTGACCAGAGTATAATTGAGAAATGGGGTTGGCTCCTTTGACTTTACCACCTGGAAACCACCCATAACACCCTAGCAACTACATAGAAATTGCTAAAAACATAGCTAGCTACCATCTAGGCTACTTTTAAGTCATCTACTGTAATTTATTTGACACTTTCACAGCACAAGCTCTTTCTGTTTGTATGGCTTGATGGAGTTATCTTGAATATCTTGTGGAGTTAAAACCACATGGTTTACCAGTGAATAACTCCGTTGCAACTGTTATCACAACCTAAATGAGGCCCAATGCTGTTTCTCAGGAAGAGGAAGCAGCTGAAGCATTCCTTTAAGTCATTGAGGAGTGTTTGGCAGTTTGTTTCCAACCCCCATTAGCAGCAAATACAACACAACCACTTGCTCTCAGTTAGCTTTTTAACTTCCTTGTTTTGACTGAGTGAAAGTGACCTTGATTTTTGTGTTTTGAGTTGGTACTTGTCTCTCTGAGCACCGTTAGATGAAATCATCAAGGGATCGATAATAAATCTCTAAGCTTTATGGCAGGCCTTTGAAGATGTTTTTGAGCATTCTTTTAATTAAAAGGCCTGGGGCTTGTGCAATTTTTAACTCTTCGCCATTAACCGGCGTTATTAAAATAATATTAAACGGTCCAAAAATGATTTTTCTACGATCTATTCTTATAAGACTTCCTCTCCTTGTAACACAGTAACCTACTTTAGGTAGACATGACCTTTTTCTAACTTGAGCTATATATCGGGATTATGTTCCACATTCTTTAGTTTAGTTTAGGGGCATTTTGAATGTGTATTTTTAAAAATTGGATTATAGTTTTTATTTGTAATATCTAGAGCCCTCTTAAAGCAGTGCACTTCACCATCTAAGTTTGTGGTGAATAAATCTGATAAAGAATGTTCAGTGGCAATACATGTAATATATTGCACAAAATGTAATATGTCAACTACATATAGTACACACATTCTATGCACTAATAGTCTCATCTCAAACGAAATGTGTTTACGTTGAGTGTTAGCTTGACCGTGCACCATAGTTCATATTAAAATAGCTTTTCCATTTTAGGACCTGTGTCGGTTGTTGTTCTGATACCACCCGTCACGTCTCCCACTCCATTAAAAAGGGCATAGAGGCCTATCAGTGCACTTGCATGTTGGTGAAAACTTAGTCCAGAAAAGGCAAAGCATCCAGGACCTTATCCTCAGGTTATTTGAAGTTCTTTCCACCTAGAACATCCTGTGAAAAGATTCTTCGTCATTGCCTGGCCTTTCATAACCTTGATTTGCACGTCAAGCAGCAGATTCAAACGGATGCCATCTCAAATGACTAATAAACGTCAAGTGTTTTAGTGAGCTCAAGTATCTGTCGTCTTGCTCATTAAGAGATTTGTTTGGAAAAGATTAAGGTATTTACATTTGCTCTTTTCCTAGTAGCAATTACTAAACTCCCCTCTGTTTGTGGAAAGAGTGAAGCGGAGTCTATTTTTGTCCATGTCCAAAGTCGAACAAGAACATTTCAAAGCTTTTGATGCTGTTCACTAACCTCTTCAGTGTAGGTCCTGTCCAGAAAAATGTTGTTGAAGGCCAAATAAAAAATTTCTTGCTGGTGATCTGCAGATTCACAACAAGGTCTGTAGATGCTGAGATGGTCCTACTATGTGACTTAAAAAGACCTGGATGAGATGAAGTATTGGCTTAATTCTTGTGATATTTTGTTTTGTAAAGCTTGCTTAAGAGGTTTTAAAATGTTTCTGAAAAAACTGTTGAAATTTAAACCCAACCACCCCATGATAACATGGTTTGTACTGTTTTCTTGTTAGATGAGTGCTATATTTTTGCCCTTCATTTCATCCTTTGAAAGCACAATCCACTATTGTCAATTGCCAAGCCATTAGGTGTAAAGCCGATACTTTAGATTCAAGAGGTTCTTTCTTAGCGGTTCATGGTTTTGAACTTGACATTTGAAAGCGTAGTGGCACCTTTGCTATCATCGGTAGTACAGCTATCTTGCTTTGCTTTTACCTTACTTCTGAAGCGTTCTGGCTCTTTTATTGCTGTTTGATATGTTCTTATAAATTTGGAACGTTGTGACCATGTTATTTTGGTTGGCCTTGTTCGCTTCAAGCACTGGATTTATCTCCATCTAACAGCATGTTTTCGTTTCCTTTTAGTGGGTGACAAAGTTCCTGCTGACATTCGCTTGACTTCAATCAAGTCAACGACCCTGAGGGTGGACCAGTCCATTCTAACAGGTGAGAACAATGGTTTTACTAATTCAAGTTGACTTTTTAAAGGTGACACAGGTCACACAGGTAAAATTACTAGGGCCACTGCAGAGTTTTGTCAGCAACAGGATATGATGTCACACTCTAGGGATTTGTTTTTTTAAAAATAATGAATCCCATGTAGCATAAAATGAATTCAGAATGTGTAAATACTATCTACTTCACTTTTCTGTAGCAGTCAATATGTGACTTTTAAATTTGTATTCTTAGTTTGTACTGCGCTGAGAGGTTAATATATGATGTTGTGGCCAAATATCTTTTTGGAATGCAAATGTACTGGCTAGAGTTCACTAAACTTAGTAAAAGGCAAAACTACTCATGTGTTTGCATTTTCGCTCTCCTGTGTAGTAATTGGAGTGCATGTAGCATTTGTTGTTTTGTGTGTCCATTTTTGACTTTGTGTCAAAGAAAATGTGATCATATGACAGTATTTTTCTACGCAGGTCCAATTTTTGCAGCCTTCATAATGCTGTATGTTGTTCAGCAAAGATGACACAAAGATGTTTAGTCTATTTTTTGTATTTGCATAATTCCACAGTATTCTTTTATCTCATCACAAAACTGTGGTTGAAAATGCAATGAAAATTCAGTAGCGCAGGCATACCGTTGAACAGCGGTGCAGGAAACATTGCCACAGTAAGCCACCTTATAAAGTCAAGTAGTTGATATGAGGTGGAAAAATAAGTGGGGTTTGAGAAGGTTCAGTAGTGCTTATTTTAAAGACAGGTCAGCTGTGCTCAGTCTCTGCAGTCCAGTAAGGGGGAAAGACAGAAAGGAAGCGCTCTTGTAGGAGTCAGGTCTTGCTTCACTGCCTTAATTGGTAACGGTCTGTTCGACTTCTCCACGTCTTTTAGCTGCCCCATCCATGGCTATTTTTTGTTGGGATTCTTTGCCATCCTGACCAGTGCTGAACCGTTTAAGCAATTACACAAATGCCCATCAAGGACTTATATTTGGCCTCGTGCCTGATGAACTACTAACCTGATCCTCTTGTACTACTCTAAGCTTAGAGGGCAGTCAAGTAGTACTAGAATTTTGATTTCACCAACTTGTCATCTGTATTTTTACAGGAGAATCTGTGTCAGTAATCAAGCATACAGACCCTGTCCCTGACCCTCGTGCTGTGAACCAGGACAAGAAGAACATGCTCTTCTCTGTAAGTCAGACCTCTGATGACTGCTGTCAGCTTATTATTTGTGGTGCCTGATAATGCAGACCTTGTTATTATTTGTGCTCATATTTAGAGTTAGATTTTTTTTTTCTTCCCCCAAAACTTAGAGTATGGCACTGTTCAAAAAGATTTTTAAAAATGTTTTTAAAATAAGTCTCTAATAGTCACCAAGGCAGTATTTATTTGATTCATAATAGTTATATTGTGAAATTTTATTAGATTTAAAAAAAACTTTTTTGTATTTTAAAATGTCATTTATTTCCTGTGGTGGGAAAAGCTGAAATTTCAGCATCATTACTCCAGTCTACAGTGTCACATGATCCTTCAAAAATCATTCTAATGATTCTGATTAATCGTACTAAATTTGCTGCTCAAGAAACATTTCTTACTGTCATTAATGTTGAAATCTGATGTGCTGCTTAATATTTTTGTGGATAATTAAACCTTTTTTTTTTTTTCAGGGATTCTTTGAATAGAAAGTTGAAAAGAACTGTTTATTTGAAAACTAAATTTGAAAATCTTTTGTACCATTATAAATGTGTTTACTGTTAAGTTTGAAATTTGTCATACTCACTGAATAAAAGTATTAATTTTTCAACAAAAAAAAAAAAAAAGTACTCAACTTTTGAACGCTAGTATAAATCTTATTATATAATTGTATATTAACATAATATATGGAATAACATTTTAACAGATATATTTAAGCAAACAACCAAAATATTTATTTTTCTCCAGATGTAAGGGATTTGTATTTGGGATTTTAAAAATATGGTTGAAACTGATGAGCCGATAATTATTTTCATGTTGCAGCTCATAATGGATGATATTAAAACACATGCTGTGATATTAAAACATAAACTAATACAGGCATACAACATTATAATACAAATTTAATAGTTACATTTAAACACCGTTATTAAATTATTAATGTTTTTAAGATAAACTATAAATGCTGGCAAGTGTAATCTAAATGTAAATATAAAACAGATAAGCATGCAGTGTGAAATATTCAATATTGCTTGATTCCAAATAATTACAAAAAAAAAAAGTTGAATATTGTCTGATAACCAGTATGGTGCTAATATGTTGTGCATCTTTGTTTAGGTTTGGTTATGGACTAATTTTGTTACAGAAAACTTTGAAGTTCCTAGTAAACCTAAAGGAGATATCAGATTGTTTATATTGAATATGATCATAATTTATAGCTTATTATAGCTTATCATAATTAACTCACCTTTGACTTCATGTTTAAAGGGTACCAACATTGCTGCAGGCAAAGCAGTAGGCGTAGTGGTCGCCACAGGTGTGAACACCGAAATCGGCAAAATCCGTGACGAGATGGCGTCCACGGAGCAAGAGCGCACGCCGCTGCAGCAGAAGCTGGACGAGTTCGGCCAGCAGCTCTCCAAGGTCATCTCGCTCATCTGCATCGCTGTGTGGATCATCAACATCGGACACTTCAACGATCCCGTTCACGGCGGCTCATGGATCCGCGGGGCTATATACTACTTCAAGATCGCTGTTGCACTGGCTGTGGCCGCCATTCCTGAAGGCCTGCCCGCCGTCATCACCACCTGCCTGGCTCTGGGTACCCGTCGCATGGCCAAGAAGAACGCCATTGTACGCTCTCTGCCCTCAGTGGAGACCCTAGGCTGCACCTCTGTCATCTGCTCGGACAAAACCGGCACCCTGACCACCAACCAGATGTCCGTTTGCAGGGTAAGAATGCTGGGAATATTATAGCCGATGGAAGTTCATCAGCTTCAGGGCTCATCAAAGAGGAAATAATAACTTGCAACCCCCGGCTATTACAAATTCTGTTTAGCCCATAATTTCAATCCTTGGCAACAGTGAGTCTGTTATTGTTTAGAAATTTGCGGGCTGGGGTTCAGCCAAGAACCGAGAGCAGTATTACTGCAGACAATTGGCTGAAAATACTCATGAATAAAAAAGACACGTTCGTGATGGTATTGATTTAGCATTAGTATGTGCCTCAAACGAAAGTCGTGGGAAAACTATTCAACTGCAGCTTTGATATTGGTATGATTAATAATTTTGTTTCATCTTTGCGTTCCTCATGACCTTGTGTTGGACCACCCCAGTTTGCCTCTGGATTTCCTTTTATGTTGTTTTCCTGTTTGACAGGATTCATTTCAAAGGACGACATGGTTTATTTTATTATCTCCCCCTCATCTTGTACTTTTCTCCTCTCAACTTTTGTCTTCCCCCTCATCTGTTCTTCTCTCTCTGTTCTTTTCCACCTTTACTGTGAGAGCTGATCAGTATGCGGCTGTCAGTTACTTGCAGTAGTGTTGCATAACTGACCTTGTGTGTGTGAGCTCTGTCTGCGATCCACAGCAGCGCCTTCGCTGTGGGCTGTACTGTACACGCCGAATGTGTGGTGCTGCTGATTTCAATCTGTTTTCTGCCTTATAAAGGTTGAAGTTTGTACCAGGCTTGTTTTTATTCTTAATAGAGATGATTTCTGTGAATGCTCAGGATGTGGCTAAACTAAAATTATCTTTACCCTAAATGTCCCGTTTGCCTCCACTGTCTAAAATAATACTATATGGGAAGGGTGCAGCTAAAATTAGCAGCGTTTCAACAGAAGGAATGTAATCTTGTTAACCCTAAGTATTAAACTTGTACTAAACGTGTAAGCCATCCTGCACTGTTTCCGCTACAGACACACACGATACCTCTAATCTGGCATCTTATTGAGGTGCCATTATATTTGCCCGATATGGATTTTTGATATTAATGCTGAGAGCAGGGTGGCTGGTATACAATATACATTTAATTTATAGTAACGCATGCTGCAATGACAATTGTATTTATTTTACATCATATTTACTAAAAAAAAGAATAAAAAATGAATCAATATAAAAAAATTAATTTGAAAAAATAGCCTTGTAAAATAAGCATTTATTTGACTTCTTGACACTGTAATCCCATTAGTATGGAAGCCCATTTCCAGCACTGAATAAAAACTAAAAAAAAAAGGTAATTGCGACTTTTTATCTCACAATTCTGACTTTTTTTTTTTTCTCGCAATTGTGAGTTTACATTTCACAATTCTGATTTTTTTCTCAGAATTGTGAGTTTATATCTCGCAATTGTGACTTTATAACACGCAATTGCGAATTAAGTCAGAATTGTGAGATATAAACTCGTGATTCTGAACATATCAGTCTTTTTTCCCCTCAAAATTAGGACTATATAACTCGCAATTGTGAGTTTATATTTCAAAATTCTGAGAAAGTCAGAACTGCGAGGGGGGGAAAAAAGTCAGAATTGCGTGTTTTATCTCTCAATTCTGACTTTTTCTTGCAATTGTGAGCTTATATCACACAATTCTGAGAAAAAAGTCAGAATTGTGACTATATCTTGCGATTATGACTTTACAACTTGTAATTGCAAGTTTATAGCTCACAAAAAAGTAAGAATTGCGAGTTTGTATCACGCAGTCCCGAGAGAAAGTCACAATTGTGAGAGAAAAAGTTGCAATGACCTTTTTTTTTAATTTATTTTATTTTATTCATTTTATTTTTTTTTTATATTCAGTGGTGGAAACGGGCTTCCATACATTAGTGTATTTTCACAAATAATTTGTTAAAAACAAAATAACAAGGAAAACACGGTAAGCAACCACGCACATTGCTTTCTAGTAAATGCTTTTGACAATGTCAGAATAAATGTCCCAGTCCTGTCAAAATAACAGAACTAGTTTAGCAAAACATTTTGGAAAATACCAATAATTAAATAATAATTAAAAGTAATGCAAAATATTGGCCGAAATATAGGCTTTGGTAGAATTTCTACATGGTGGGAGACAAAAGGGTACAAAAAATTTCCAGACTTGCATATACATTTCTAGTTCTATTCAGATACAGTGTTTTTATTTTCATATAGTTCTAAAATATTTATCATTCAAACCGGTTCTGGGTTCAAAATGGTCTGAATGATTCATTAGTGACTTAGCTCTCATCTGGTGAAATGATCTTTCCTTAAATGTTTGTCAAGGTCATGTAAATGTCAAGGAAATGTATTTATTTTTTTTTAAAAAGTGCATGGAAACATGCTAAAAATCATATTGCAACACCATGGTATCAGTGTGTTTAGCCACCCAAGCACCTCTAGTTTTTTTTTCTTGAGAAAGTATTAACTAGTTTGGTTGTAGTTTTGTTTTTCTATCACATTTTCCCACGTTTCTCACTATCTACTAGCTTAGATATGTTTCATATTTGAGTTTTTCTGCTAATCATGCCTTCATTCTCAGCAGTGCCCAGCGCCTTAGAGATTAATGCCTGTCTCGTTCTCTCTCCCCCACGCACGTCTGTCTCCATCTTTCGACTGTCGTCCGCTGGGTTTTAGCACTACAGCAGGAACGCTGTTCCACTTTACCATCCCACTCGCTCTCATCTCTTTTATTCTCTTCTCTTTCTTGACAAATCCGGGGGGATCTGATTGTCCTCTATGCTTAAAAATATCCCTAATGCTCATTTGCTTATGTTTCAGGATTTTTGGAGGGGTTTTAAAGCCCCTCTGAACTCAGGTTGACTCTTAACTGAGTGTCATATAAAGTGTTTACATCTGTAGTGCTGGTATATCCAGGTCAGGTGGAGTAGGGATGTTTTCAAACATCAGACATGTTCTGTAGCGGATTGTTCTGCCACCTGCTGGTCGAGATTTTGTTTGATTTTAATGTGTGTTTTTTGTTTTTTTGCAGATGTTCATTGTTAATCAGGCGAATGGAAACAGCTGCTCTCTCAAAGAATTCACCATTACTGGCTCCACATACGCCCCCGATGGACAAGTGTGAGTTTTACTGCCTCACACACTGATAACTCAGTGTGTGAGACACCTCTTTTGATCATCCTCTTTTCACTCATTCCAGGTTTCATGAGGGTAAACCTGTACGATGCTCCCAGTATGACGCTCTGGTTGAAATGGCCACCATCTGTGCTCTGTGCAATGACTCGTCTCTGGATTACAATGAGGTTTGTAATTAACATGTTCTGGTAAATGCAGCATCCCTGTTGTGCTGAAACAGACAATGTAGTAACAGCTATGATGTAAAACACCTGTTCACACACAGAAGGTAGGAACTAATATCTAGAACTGTTTGTTCTAGCAGATGGATGTGACTTAATGAATGTAGTTGCATTTGAATACATTTGTCTTTTGTTTTACATTTTCCCATATTTTTTTTTAGTATCTAGTATTTAGTTTTATAGCCTCTATAAGTCACTTGTTTATAAAATACAGTATATGATTTATTTTTAATATACAAATAATTAATATAAATAACACACATGTATTTGTTTTTTTAATAATATTTTAATATTTATTACCTTTTCTGGCTACTAATGGTCATTAATTTAATAATGCTGTTAAATAAATCTTGCAAATCTCAAAAGGTTTGTTTTTCATGCAGTATGTTAGGGGTGGGCTATATACCGGTAGACACGATTAACCGGTAGAGATTTTGTACTATTGTCTCTATCGTGGTTACACACTCAAGTGACGTTGCAGTGCAATGTGATCATGAAACGTGTCGTTTGCACGCGATTTTAAGCATTGCTGATGCGCACGTGAAGACGGTGCTCACAGAGTATTGAATGGAGTTATTTTTATTGCTTTATAGGCCTTGGACGGTTACTTGTGTCAAAATACCCGTCTTTTCAAACATCCTCATAAACACAGTAATTTAGGTCTCAAGTGAAAGCAAACAGCTGAGTAATAAAACGTGTAACAGTATATTGGATCCGGGCAGCTCTTAAAGTGACAGCAGTGTAATATTCCTGCTGTCTGTCATTCATGTTAATCAAACAACAAGAGAGAGGATTTCTCACTGCTCTTGACGAAATCACCTTTGTAACTTTAATAAGAAGAAATATATATTTAATGTACACAGTGAAGAATATGCAGTGTTTTTATTCATTAGATTACGGACTGTTTACTTGTCTTCAGTAAGGTTTTTTTTTTTTTTTTTAATTTAGGCTAGTATTAGATTTTTTGTGATATTGACACTGATGACAAGAATTATGAAATTTATATGGTATTAAATATTTTGATATCATAAAGACCTTATTTAAAGCAAAAACTATATTGTAATATAAAATTCTGGTCATATCGCCCACCCCTACAGTACATTATTTTTTTAGTTTAATTTTAGTTTTTAGAATTGTATTTATTATATAATTTTTTTATTGAATTAATATATGATTTCAATAGAATTAATGTTAATAGCAGAGTATCCCTAGTGCTTGCATTTAATTATCAGACAGCATGAAACATTTCTAAAGAGTTTCTTTCTATGTCAGGCCAAAGGTGTGTACGAGAAGGTGGGTGAAGCCACAGAGACTGCACTCACCTGCCTGGTGGAGAAAATGAATGTGTTTGACACACAGCTGAAGGGCCTTTCCAAGGTTGAGAGGGCGAACGCTTGCAACTCGGTAAGTCAAACATTTCCAACCGCAGATTTTGAGTTGGTTGCAACCCTAGTGGGTTGTGCGGTTGCAGAAGCCCACATTTATTTCCAAAATGGTTTCTGGTGTTTGATGTCATGGCAGCTCTAATATCTGAGTGTTTATATCTTGATCTCAGGTCATCAAGCAGCTGATGAAGAAGGAATTCACTCTGGAGTTCTCCCGAGACAGGAAGTCCATGTCAGTGTACTGCACTCCCAACAAAGTTCGCTCTTCCATTGGCAAGATGTTTGTTAAGGTAACATCACACTTTTCAGGAAGACTTAAACACTCCAAGACTAAACTTAAATTTCATTTAAAACTTCATTTATCTGGTCTGCTTTATGTTTGAAATGTGTTGTGGTACAACAAAGTGCCTGCAACTTCCTTAAACTCATTATTTCTGGGTGCAGGGTGCTCCAGAGGGAGTTATTGACAGATGCACGCACATTCGTGTAGGTGGGAATAAGGTTGCACTGACAGCAGGCATTAAAGAGAAGATCATGTCTGTGATCCGTGAGTATGGCACAGGACGTGACACACTGCGCTGTCTGGCTCTGGCCACTCGAGACAACCCATTGAGTAAAGAGAGCATGCTACTGGAGGACTCAAACAGATTCATTGAGTACGAGGTGAGAAGGGCATTTCTGCTATAGCATACATATAATTAATTATAAATATTTATTTATTGATAGTCTAATATCATAATTGCTGTTTTTCTTTTAGACGGACCTGACCTTCGTGGGATGTGTGGGCATGCTAGATCCGCCCAGAGCTGAGGTGGCAGCTTCCATCAAACTTTGTCGTCAAGCGGGCATCCGAGTCATCATGATCACTGGCGACAACAAGGGTACAGCCGTCGCCATCTGCAGGCGGATTGGAATCTTTGGGGAGGATGACGATGTGTCACGCATGGCCTACACTGGCCGAGAGTTTGACGATCTGTCTGCTGCTGCCCAGCGAGAGGCGGTGCTATCCGCCCGTTGCTTTGCCCGTGTCGAGCCATCTCACAAATCCAAGATTGTAGAGTATCTGCAGTCCTACGATGAGATCACTGCCATGGTAAACTAGAATACAGTGAGATCATAACACATACTCATTGAAGTGTTATATATATGTAGTATTTATGTAGTATTCATTTGCAAAAACAGATATCTCTGTTTGTAAAAATTTTCAAAAATCATGTTTTTTTTGTTTTGTTTTTTTCATTCTGCATTCCAGTTAATATCAATCAAACTGCAGTTGGGTTGTTTTGATTAAATAATAATAACAAAAAAAATGCAGCTAACACAAAACACATTATTTATGAAAATTAATAAAAACGGAGTCAACTGTTTTTGCAAAAACTCTTTATATATATATATATATATATATATATATATATATATATATATATATATATATATATATATAATATTTTTTTTTTTTTTTTTTTTTTCTTTCAAAAGCTTGGATTGGTAAGGTTTTTTTTAATGTTTTTAAAAATCTCTTACTTTCAGCAAGGCTGAATTTATTTGATAAAAATACAGTAAATATTACAGTTAAAAATAACTGTTTTCTATTTTAATATATTTTAAAATGTAATTTATTCCTGTAATGGCAAAGCTGAATTTTCAGCAGCGATTACTCCAGTCTTCAGTGTCACATGATCCTTCAGAAATCATTCTAATATGTTGATGTGATACTCAAGAAACATTTAATATCAGTGTTGAAAACAGTTGTGCTGCTAACAGTCATATTGTTTTTCAGACTTTAATGAATAGAAAGTTGAAAAGAACATTTATTTAAAATAATAGAAAATCTTCTACCATTATAATTATTATTTAACATTAATTTGTAATTTAACATTGTAAATGACTTTACTGTGACTTGATCAATTTAATGCATCCTTGCTGAATAAAAGTGTTTTTCTTTCCACCAAAAGAAAAAAATATCTTTCTTACTCCAAACTTTTCAACAGTAGTGTATATATAATATATATACAGTTTATAGTATTGTATAATATATAGTAGTGTATATAAAAATATAATTTTATATTAAATGACTATAAAGATGGAAGGATTTGTTCTAGATGGTTTATATTGTTAGAATCATTCTCTCTCAACTGACTTGCCATCCTGTGTTCATTCCCACAGACTGGAGATGGTGTGAATGATGCACCTGCTCTGAAAAAGGCTGAAATTGGCATTGCTATGGGGTCAGGCACAGCCGTGGCTAAGACTGCCTCTGAGATGGTCCTTGCTGATGATAACTTTGCCACCATTGTGGCTGCTGTGGAAGAGGGTCGAGCCATTTACAACAACATGAAACAATTCATCCGCTACCTCATCTCCTCAAATGTCGGCGAGGTGGTCTGGTAAGGATCTTAACCTTTTGCTAACATTTCAGGAATGCATTCTGTATTTTCATTGGCACGTACACACTAAACTTGACTCTCGTTTAAAATTGGGTTTTCAATCCATTTTACTTGTACACATAATCTGATGTGTTTACACTATTGTTAAAAATCATGAAGTAAGATTTTTATAAATGTTTTTGGAAGGAGCTTCTTATGCAAACCAAGGCTGCACTTCTTTTATTTTAAATACAGTCCAACTAATGTTGTGAAATATTAAAATATTTTGACTTTTTTCTATATTAATACATTTTAAAATGTATGTAAATTTTTAACAGCCATTACTCCAGTCTTCAGTCTTTCAGAAATCATTCTAATATGCTGATTTGGTGCTCAAGAAATAGACCAAATTTGAATAGAAAGTTCAAAAGGACAGCATTTATATTATATTATTTTTTATATATTTTTTTATATTATTATTTATATTATTTTTTCACTTTTGATCAATTTAATGTGGCCTTGCTGAATAAAATAATTATTTTCTTTTAAAAAAAATTGTTTAAACAGGGTTTTCAATGAGAAGACCCTGGGTGTTACATACCAGAGTGGATATTATACGAAATGTTTGTTATATTATGTTCTTCACTAAATTGTTTAATGATTCATCCTATGTGCCAGAATGGCACAGTTTAGTCTCCATCCTAAAAGCGATACTATATAAATGACAACACAGTGAAATTTATTCCTTGAGCAAACTCAGATTGCTGCCAAAGTCTTTTTGACATTGTTCCAGTTGTTATCTAATCGTATAACGCACAATGTGTGTTCTCTCTGGCAGTATTTTCTTAACGGCGGCTCTGGGCTTCCCCGAGGCTCTAATTCCAGTTCAGCTTCTGTGGGTGAATCTGGTTACCGACGGTTTGCCTGCGACCGCACTAGGCTTCAACCCACCTGACCTGGATATCATGAGCAAATCCCCTCGCAATGCCAGAGAACCCCTCATCTCTGGATGGCTCTTCTTCAGATACCTGGCCATTGGCTGTGAGTACACATTTATTTCTTTTTTTTTTTTTTTTTCTCTCTTTATTTTGTTAATTTATTCTTTTACTTTAGTTTTTACCTTTTTAACTTTTAGTTTTTACTCTTTTAACCTTAGTTTTTTGTGTTTTGTTTTTTTGGTTAAAAAGAGCGAGATTTGACACATTGTTCTCCTTGTCACCCTGTAGGTTATGTGGGTGCTGCTACTGTAGGTGCTGCTGCGTGGTGGTTTATTGCTGCTGAAGATGGACCCAGAGTCACCATCTATCAACTGGTTAGAAACTCCTCTTACATTTTAATAAACAATCTTTCTCAAACAAATGCATTCTAATGTTTCCATTCACTTAATCTTTTTTTTTTTTTTAATCCCCAAAGAGTCACTTCCTTCAGTGTGCACCAGACAGCCCTGAATTTTGGGGCGTGAAGTGTGAAGTGTTTGAATCTCCCTATCCCATGACCATGGCGCTGTCTGTACTTGTCACCATTGAAATGTGCAACGCCCTCAACAGGTCAGTATCAGAAGTGCAATAAAGGAACAGCTCATCTCTGAAAATGCCCTAATAAAGGCCCCATTTACATCTGCTATTAAGATTTATCCGATCACAAAGAATGAGATAATGCTGTTTGTTACACATATTGTTACAACTTTTTTGTAGAAATATGTGGTCAGATTTTGAAGGGAGATTTTTACTTGCATCTTTTTTCCATTAACAATTTTAATAAAGCACTTTATTAAATTGTTAAATTTAGTTCAAGTTATTAGTATAGCGCTTTTCATAGTACATTGTCTTAAAGGGATAGTTCACCCAAAAATGAAAATTCTGTCATTAATTACTCACCCTCATGTCGCTCCAAACCCGTAAGACCTCCGTTCATCTTTGGAACACAAATGAAGATATTTTTGATGAATTCTGACAGTTCTCTGACCCTCCCATAGACAGCAATGTAATTACCACGATCAAGGTTGTAGAAGCATAGCAAGGACATCGGTAAAATAATCCATGTGACATCAGGGGTTCAACCGTAATTTTACGAAGCTACGAGTTTACTTTTTGTGCACAAAGAAAAAAGAAATAACGACTTTTTTTTTTGGAGAGTATCACATACGTAAACAACATACGTACTGTTCTGTGTCAGCACGGTTGAACCCCTGATGTCACATGGATTATTTTACCGATGTCCTTGCTATGTTTCTACACCTTGGTCGTGGTAATTACATTGCTGTCTATGGGAGGGTCAGAGAGCTGTCAGAATTCATCAAAAAATCTTAATTTGTGATCTGAAGATGAGCGGAGGTCTTACGGGTTTGGAACGACATGAGGGTGAGTAATTAATGACAGAATTTTCATTTTTGGGTGAACTATCCCTTTAAAACAGCTTTAAAGAAAATGTTTTTTTTCAGTGTTACAATTGGGAAGTTTTCTGTTATCAGATACATGAGTGTATCAAATGATTTAATTAAGGATAAATTAGCAATAATATTTGACAGTTTTGAAAAGAAAAAGTTTCATTTGATCAAAAGTGACAAAGACATTTATAATGTTACAAAAAGATTCAAATAAATGCTGTTTTTTTTCTTTGTTTTTTTTCTCGATGAGGGACAATAATTTTAAACCCCATTTACACTTGTGTTCAGCTATCAGCTGAAATGGATTTTAATAACAGGTGCTAACAGCATAAGTGGTGGATTATATGAATATTCAAACAGTCTCTTAAATTCATAATGCTACCTTATTGATATTCTGTCGTAGTGTTTCTGAGAACCAGTCTCTGCTTCGCATGCCCCCCTGGGAGAATGTGTGGCTGCTTGGAGCCATCTGCCTCTCCATGTCCCTCCACTTCCTTATCCTTTATGTGGAACCCCTGCCGGTAAGATCAGTTTTGATCAATAAGATGATCACTTTCAATGTATTGGTTCTTTTATACAGTCTTTGTAGAATTGAGTCTTTTTACTTCCAATTTTTAACAGTTGTAAGTAGATTGATGTTTCTATTGTTTTGTAATGAAACTGATCTTATTTTATTATTTATTCTGTATAACAGTAAAAGTGACTCTACATTGCGTTTTCTCTACAGATGATCTTCCAGATCACTCCACTGAATGTGACGCAGTGGCTTATGGTGTTGAAGATTTCTCTGCCCGTCATCTTGCTGGACGAAGTGCTCAAGTTTGTGGCCAGAAACTACCTGGACAAGCCCAAAGACCTGGACAGTCCCAAGGGCAAGGCCTGCTCGCTCAGCACCTGCACGGAGGGCATTTCCTGGCCCTTCGTGGCTATCTCACTCCCCCTGGTGCTGTGGATCTACAGCACTGACACTAACTTGGCCGAAATGTTCTGGTCTTGACTGAAATGAGCACAGATACGTGTAGATAGCGTGTACGTGTGTCTTTATGTGTGGTTGTTCGTTTAAAGTGTGCCTCCGCATCAGAGAATGTGTACGAGAAGGACAGGATTAACAGAAAAATAACCGTGATATAGAAATATAACCTTTTTTTTTTTAACATGTCCAGTGGGGATTGAGGAGACCATACAGACCTGAAGTCTTCAAGTATTAGTGACCATTGGTTTCTTTTTGTTATTGCATTTTTAATTAATCAATTGTCTCGTGTCTAATTTCAAACCAGTATCAATTATGATGATATCCAATTTGTTTTGGCCCCAAATCATGTTTAAATGGCTGAATGAAAAAAGTGCTTGTGTACAGACGTTTAACACTATTTTATGCAATTGTTCATTTGTTGTTATTTGTTCAATTTGCTAACAGAGAGCAGAGTGGGTAGGGTAGAAAGAGAGAGAGAGAGAACAAGACAGAACTGTTTACTAATGTTTACCTTTGTGTCTTCGGCGTGAACATCGCTCAGAGCCAATGGACAAGCATGGCGTTTAAAAGCAGCATGGGAAAGAGAGTGCAGGACCGAATGTTTGAATGCTTCATGGTCGAATCCTCGGATGAAAGTTGCATGTTCTGTATTTTGCATGCATTTTGTGTGGTTTTTCACTTATGATTTGTACCTGTATGTCTTTCCCTAAATGTAATATCTTCCATTTTTATGGTATACATTGTGTTTCCACTATAACCTGACACTTTTGATTAGTAAAGCCAGTTTTTCTGCACTAGGCAGAGTACAGCTACCTCAGGACTGTCAGATTAGACTCTCTCTGGTTGCTTCCCCCCCACTTAGCTTTACGCCGCTTGTACACATTACTACATGAGGGGTGCCTCTATTTGATGATAAACAGAACTCTGATTCTTTAGGCCCCAACTAATCGGTTAAGTTTTTTTTTTTTTTTCTTTTTTCCCCCCACTGTATTTTATAATTGAATGAACTTGCATTAACTTAATTTAGGAGTTTTTGTTTTGGGTAGGGGTGGGTTGGACAAAAGATGTAAATGTTACCATTTAGTGGGTAAGGCCAGAGACAAAGGAGTAGAAAATTTAACCAGCAAAGGTTTAGGTGTTGCATGAATTTTACAATGCAAAACCAAAATGTTTCATGCTACCTTTTTTCTACTTTTAAGAAAATACACTCGTGAACCATTTGAATTAAAATGCTTGTCTTCATTTTACTAGCTGGTCTGTTCCTGCGATGCAGCACAGCAAGTTTTAGGAGCAAATATACTTGAATAAATGAAATTAATGTACAGAGATTTAATTGCATAGCTGAGCACAAGATTGACAGCTGGGGGAGGAGCTTCCTTGCGAAGCGGCTTCCTGTTTGGCCCTCACCAGCCAGTCTGGTAGTGGTCTGTATATTTGTACACATGCAGCACATATATTTGAACGGTACAAAGTACTTTTTTTTTTTTTTCTTTTTATGAAATAGAGCTTTCTGGCATTTAGTTGTCCATTGCATCACACTAATTCTTGCTTGCTAAAATGGATGCATGTCCCTGACTATGCCCTTAGTGTGGAATTGTCAGTATTTTTATCATGCACATTCCCTTAGCTTTCAGTGGACTTCATTTAAGTAAGTGTCACTGACATTGCCGCTACACATTTCTCTGCTCCTTTTCACCATGTTACAACAATGTCCCGAAGCCTCAAGTTTTCTGACAATGGACCAACCCTGCTAACATGTAAATCTGTTAAGCTCCCACTATGACTACTGTCGCTGTTTATAGCTGCATTTAACACATGACCATATCAGCTTGAATACATTCCACTGCAATATATGCTGTTTTTAAGAAATCTATAATGTATTGTAAAGACTTGGTCAAATTACTTGCGTGATTGATTGTTTTCTTTACCCCATATAATTTCAATCTTGTCTCTGAATGAAATGAATACACCATTAGTTTTTATTAGAATGGTCCGTACACTGTGGTCTGACTTGCTCAGGAACTGAACTTGGATGTTGGCATATATGACTCAAATGAAAACACTATTGCCATTATAAATGTTGCAGTCTTTTTTAGTAAATGTTGACTTTAGTATGAACAGATAATCATACAATTATTTTCCCCTATGTCATACTTGCTTATATGCTAAATATTTATTTAATCGTGCACTTTAGCATTTCCGTTTCATTCTAAAACATTAAAAAATTCCTATTTTTTAATTTGTTTTTATTGGCAGTTATTGCTTTCCCCTCTGCTTGTGTTGGGAAACCTCAGGCTTCTTTGTTGTGCATGTCTGTTCCGAGTGGCTTCATTTTGCTGAATATCAGAACTTGCATGTTGAATGTGCAGTTCAGAGAAAATAGCCACCATTGCACTGCCAGATCACATGTAAGAGTGGACTCAATAATAAAAACTCAGTAATAATGAATAAATGACAGAGATATGAGAATAATCAGTGTGTATGGAAGCAAGCAGCATCATCTTCTACCCTGCATGACAATGGCTACATTGCCTAATGCTGATGCAAGGAGAGTTTGCTGCATTTTTTTTCTGTGTAAATTGTCATAGTTTTATATACATGTATTATATAGTATAATGCATGCCTTCAGTTGTAATTAGCCAAATAATTTGATCTATATTTATATAGCAACTTGCTGTGTACATTGCTGCTAAATGGTATGATTAAACACATCATTTTACAAATAAACTCTGCAGTTAATTTTACCAATGCTGACGTTCATGCTTTCTGCCTCTCTATATGTATATCTGTTAGGAAAAGCCATTTAATAAATTTAAATATACATAAAATGAAGGAGTAGGATTTTCTTTTACTATTCAGTCTTACCTGAATCAGTGTCGTTGGTCAGCAGAAAAAAGAGACTCAAAAGCAGCCAGTATGTGCTTCTTGTTCTTGGCCCTAAAATAAACAATAAAGCCATGAGTTCATTAATCCAGTTTCAATTACAAACAATAAGTACGTGTTTAAGATATTTAAGCATAAAGAAGTCCTGATCTGTCCTTACGGCTGTAATGTCTACGATTGAACACTTGAAGGCGACAGAGACTAAATTTGACGCTAAAATACGGTCCAATTACAATGACATCATCTTATTTCACATATAAACACAGCTGCATATTTTATGTAACCAGTGACCAAAATCTGTTAAATTGACAGTAGCATAAATGAAGCCTGTCATAACGGAATACACATTTTACAGTGTTAGCTACACACAAAAGTAGAGACAAGAAAGGTTTTATGTTTGCAAATTATGTTATTGTAGCCTACATAAATAATAATAAAATAAACAACTGAAAACAAAAACATGAAATATATTTAGTGCAATAAGGACATTACAAAAACATTTATTCCACACAATGTTGTGTGTGTGTGTGTGTGTGTGTGTGTGTGTGTGTGTGTGCTCTTTCTCTCAAAGTTAAAAAGGTTGAACGAGCATGTAAACGCGACTCTGTTTCAACAAAAATAGACTGCTTTTCCCCTAACACACACAAAAAGGTTGATATTTCAACGACGCCACGCTTACTACAAGCTCCCTGACCTATGCGGTGAAGCAGCCTGTCGCTTTAAATCGAACCCATGCTGGGAGAGCTGTCAATCATGTCTCTTAGTCCCGCCCCTTCCTGCAGCAGTAGTAGCGGCGTCTAGTGTCTTTCATACAGAGGCATTACGTACAGCAGAGCAGACTCGCCAAATTTGCACAGTCTAGTTATCAGCGACAAAATGGGATAATCGTGAGCGTCTTTAGAGAATTTCGTCAACGGGAACTAAACGACCAATCGAGGAGAGTGTTTTTTTTTTATTTCTAGTTTACACAGACTTAAGCACAAAGGGCTTTGGGGATAATGGTGATAAAAAAGATAACGTTATCACATTATGAACGCAGGACAACTGGAATACATCGCCACAGACACGACCGGACGGTGTAATTTGTTTATGGCGACCAGTTTAATTTGAAAAGCATACGAAGGAGAATTTCGTTCATCCCGTGCGCTCTGGAGAACAGATGCTGTCATTGTGTTGGGGACCGAGATTTGTGCGCGTGATATTCTGCAAGAGGTCTAGTCGGAATGGTGCGCGAGATGAGAATGCGAGTGCCTTTATTGTTTCCGTACGACATGCTCAATAACGGTCGTTCTGTCGTGGAGCCCAACGACGACAATTTTGGTACAGAAAGACTGAGACTTTTAGTGACAATTCCAGGGAAATCATGAAAGAAGGGTTTTGTAAACGTTTGTATTAAGTGTTATCGAAGAAATATCCTTTATTATGAACGGGCACTGCCGACTTTTCATACTTTCCTCAATTTTCCTTTTCTTCAGCTAAATTCCACTTAGTTGGAGATACTTGACCGTGTGTTTCTGACCCGTTTGATATTTTCAAATAGCCTGAGCAGACACAATGGTGGAGCCTGTGGGTTTCATTGAAGCCTGGAAAGCACAGTTTCCAGAGTCCGAGCCTCCGAAGATGGAGCTGAGGTCTGTTGGGGGAATCGAGCAAGAACTGGAGAAGTGCAAAGCATCCATAAGACGCTTGGAAATGGAGGTGAACAAAGAGCGCTTCCGGATGATCTACCTTCAGACGCTGCTGGCCAAGGAGCGAAAGAGCTACGACCGGCAGAGATGGGGTTTCAGGAAACCACCTCACATGACTGAAGGGGACCCGCAAGCTGTTGGGGCCGATTCTCAGCATCTCCATGCACAGGAGCACGGACAGCCAGAGCGCAGCAGGTTTCAGCCTGTGGGGGAGTCCAGAGCGAAACCACGACCACCCCCTGCCAGGAAGTCAGCCTCACACGGTGATGGATTGGAGCTACAGTCGTCATTCGAGGCGCACCAGGCAGGGCCGGTCAGTGAGAGTGACGGGCTCTCGCCATCCACACAGAGGGGTGGGGTTTCCCCTCGCAGACCCCATCCACCCCCTGACAAGGAGTTGCCCTCAGATCCATCCCCTAAAGACAAGCCGGGCATGGGGCTCGGGGTGGCAGCCTTACGTTCGAACTTTGAGAGAATCAAACGGGCCAACTCACAGTCAGCCAGCGATGGAAAATCAGGCCAAGAGAAGCCGTTCTACACCAACGTTGAGTTCCATCACGACAGGGGCCTGGTAAAAGTCAACGACCGTGAGGTCTCCGACAAAATTAGCTCTCTTGGGAACCAAGCCATGCAGATGGAGCGCAAAAGGTCACTTCATTCACTTCCAGGCAACCTTGCTACGGTTGCAGGTGATCTACGCCCCAGGCCTGTCTATAGGGGACGCTCTACCGAAAGCACCTGCGGATACGACGCCGAGTATGAAGACGGCGAACCCAGTCCTCGCTACAGCACTGCGAGACCAAACGGGGCTAAACCGCCACCGCCGCCATGGCAGCCATCAGATTTCCAGCCATACACTAGTGTTTACGTCGGAGGGATGATGTCAGGAGAAGGTGGCGACGGTAGGGTCACTATGAGAGACCATGGAGGAAGTGACGACCATCTTCTCACCTGGCCCAGGAGATCGTACTCGCCTGGAAGTTTCGAGGATGTGGGAGGCGGAGGAGGCGGTTACACGCCAGACTGCAGCTCCAACGAGAACCTGACGTCCAGCGAGGAAGACTTCTCCTCGGGACAGTCCAGTCACGTTTCGCCCAGCCCTACGACAGCCTACCGCCACCCGCTCCGAGAGAAGAGTCGCTCACCTTCTCAGAACTCCCAGAATTCTCAGCACTCGTTTGACAGCAGCAGTCCCCCTACACCGCAGACACAGAAACGACACCGGCAGCAACACGTCGTGGTGTCTGAGGCCACCATTGTGGGTGTAAGGAAAACAGGACAAATCTGGCCCCATGATGGAGACTCTATCGCCTCCAGTCGGGCTTCCCATGATAACAGTTACCATGGAGATCTAGGTAAGTCATGTTTATGTTGTTTTTGTTCTGTTTTTCTTATCACAGGTGAAGCATTCCTAACAAAAAATCAAATGTATCAGAAAAATGAATGGCTTCAAATAAGCAAACTTGGTTGCTGCTGTAAGACTGTAAATGAGACATCACTGATGACATCATTGTCAAGCTGATATTCGGGGGCTTTTGGCCAGACACACTCTTCTTCCAGTGAAAATGAGTGGGCATTTTGTGTTTTTCTTCTACTCTGCATGCTTGATCAGTCAACTTTTCTGTTTTCTCTCCTTTTATGTTTTGTTGTTCTTCCGTTAAATCCCTCCTCTGTCAGCTTCTGTGCTTCCCGTCCCAAGCTATTGTCCACTTTTGTTTCACGCTCTGTCTGTATTGGTCAGACACCGTGGCGACTGCTTGCTGCGGTTGGTTAGTCCGGTCCGATGAGACTCATATATGAGGAGTAATTAACTGGACAAGCTAATTTATGATCATGAGGTCAAGATGTGTGTGTCAGAGTTTGCTTCTTTATGCAGGAGAGGAGCTGAGGAGCTTTCGCTCATGTCACATGCTGCTGTGGGAATCCAAGCAGGACAAAGACCCAATGAATGAGTGTTAATTGTCATATGCAAATACATGTTTGCATTCATTTTTATGGTACTGTATGTTAATACAGTGATTGGTAGATTTTGGAGTTTATAAGGAAGAAATAATTCAATTTCTGTGATTGTTTCAATGGAGTGATGTCAGTGGAGATCATGTGGTCCATCTCCTGTGAAATGCTGTAGTCGAAAAAGGGAAAATGAACAATTTCACTTTTTTAATTGATGTCCACGTACAACAATTTGAAAAAAAAGTTAGTGGTAAACCTTGTTGTTGCTATTCTGAGATAATTTGATAATCATGTGATAATCTTGTGTATTGTGCACTTCTGCAGTTTACATGCAAATGCTTTTCCTGCATAATGTCATTTTTAGCAGCAAAAATCCCTTATTTTGTGGAGGGTCCAGTGAAAATGTGGAGGGGGCAAGTAAAATATGAACTATTGGAATGGTCTCTTAAGCTCACCATGGCTGCATTTATTTGATAAAAAAAATACAGTAAACAGTAATATTGTGAAATTTTTATTACAATTTAATATACAATTAAAATTTAATATATTTAAAATGTAATTAATTTCTGTGATGCCAAACCTGAATTTTCAGCAGCCATTACTCCTGTGTTTAGTGTCACATTATCCTTTAGAAATAATTCTAATATACTGATTTGGTGCTCTTTTTTTAACAAATGTGCTGCTTAATATTTTGTGGGAAACAATGGTAAAAATGTAAAAATATTTTTTTTTCAGGATATTTGATGACTAGAAAAGTTCAAAAGAACAAAAGAATTTATTTGAAATAGAAGTTATTTAAATTTTTCTGTAATATTATACGTCTTCTGTCACTTTTGATCAATTTAATGTGTCCTCAATGCTGAAATATAAATTTTTTTCAAAAAAAAAAAAAAAGGAAACCTTACTGAACCCACGGCAGTTTGACTTCATAAATTCATAAACTAATATTTGCTGGGAAACATTAGCATTATACATAACATTAGTGATTGGTTTGTAGTTTTCAGCAGTTTATTGTTGGTGCTTTCAAGGCTATCACAAGTCATTTTTCCAATTTCAACAAAACCTCATCTATGTTAGCCAGCTAGATAACATTATTTTAATAACAAAGATTCAGCAGAATTTTCAACAATGTAGATTACATCTCAGAAAACCAAATATTTGAAGGCATGAAAAATCATGTACATGATCACTGAACACAAAACTTTCAGTAGCAACACAGTGACAGTTCTTTCAACTAGCCTCAAACTCTCACTGGCTCCAGGCTAGTGAGGAGTTCTTATTGTTGTGCCCTGCAGAAGTAGGAACTCGTACTATTGACCAAAAAGTACAGTATAGTACTGTTACCTAACAAGCCGGTGTCTGGAAGATTCAGCCAGAGAGACCGATATCCATGAGCGTGACTCACCAGACTGCTATTTCCATTGTCAGATTGTCTTTATAAGCATTCTAAACTTTGAATTGCAGTGTTTTGCTTGTTTTATCCAGTATCTTCTTGGAATTGCTCCGTTTCTTATTAGGGCCCGAGCACCGATGGTGTGAGGAACCTATTGGAATTGATCCGTTTCTTCTTCTTCTTCTTCTTCTTCTTCTCCTTCTTCTTCTTCTTCTTTCCTTCTCCTTCTCCTTTTCCTCCTCCTCCTCCTCCGCCAAAGTGAATCACATTTTTGAGGGCCTAAACATGCTCCAAAACTCTTGAAACTTTGCACACACATCAGAACTGGCAAAAATGTACATCTGATATGGGTTTCAGAAGTGAGTGTGGCAAAATGGCTCGATAGCGCCACCTGTAAAATTTCAACGGAGTGCGCCTCGAGCTACGTTTTACGTACATGCACGAAAATTGGTACAGATGTGTAACACACCATTACCTACGAAAAAGTCTTGGTACAAAATCCAAAACCCAACAGGAAGTATGTTATTTTGAATTTCCTGTACGATTTTTGTGCAGTTTTTGCAATTTCCAGGCCTCGTACTTTGACGAACTCCTCCTACAGTTTTAATCGGATTATCTTCAAATTTGCTGAATGTAATCATAAGGCCTTTGCGATGCTAAATTGCGAAGATCTTGAGTTTTCGTCAAGGGGCGTGTCCCTGGCGGCCTGACAAAGTTTGATGTTTCGCCATGAAACAGGAAGTTGCTGTAACTCAGGCAAGCAATGTCTGATCTGCCCCAAACTTTACACGTTTGATAGATGTTCTGTCCTGAACACATGTCCATGCCCATATTCAGTTATAGTCATAGGGCCACCTGCTGGCAACAGGAAGTGACATGTTTAACATTATTATGGACTCCTAGGAACATATTAAAAAGTGTCAACAAGTGTTAAATAGGCTGGCAACATGCTAGAAACATACTAAAACATGCTAGCAACACTTCGCTAAGTGCTAAAGCATGCTATTAATGCTGTGAAACAGGAATATGCTGTAACTCAGCCATGCAGTGTCCAATCTGCCCCAAATTTAACAAGTTTGATAAGAGTCCTGTCCTGAACACATCTACATGCCCGTATTTGGTTGTAGTCATAGCGCCGCCTGCTGGCAACAGGAAGTGTCATGGTTAACACTGTTCCTAGCAACATGTTAAAAAGCATCAGCAAGTGTTAAATAGACTAGCAACATGCTTAAACATGCTAGCAACACTTAGCTAAGTGTTAAAGCATGCTATTAATGCAGTGAAACAGGAAGTTGATGTTACTCAGGCATGCAGTGTCCAATCTGCCCGAAACTTAACATGTTTGACGAGAGTCCTGGCCTGAATACATCGACATGCAGACATACAAGATTCAGTTATAGTCATAGCGCCACCTACTGCCAGTTGGAAGTGACATGTTTAACACTGTGATGCGCTGTTAGCAACACAGTAAAATATGCCATTGTGTGCTAAACATGTTAGAAACATGCTCAAACATGTTAGCATCACTTACTAAGTGCTAAAGCATGCTATTAACGCCATCAAACAGGAAATTGTTGTAACTCATGCATACAATGTCCAATCTGCCTCAAACTTCACATGTTTGATTAGAGTCCTGGCCTGAAGACATCTACATGCTCATATTCTGTTATAGTTATAACGCCACCTACTAGCAACAGGAAGTGACATGTTTAACACTGTGATGCACTATAGCAACACAGTAAAATATGTCATTGTGTGCTAAACACGCTAGAAATATGCTCAAACATGCTAGCAACACTTAAGTCCTAAAGCATGCTATTAATACCATAACACAGGAAGTTGTAATTCATGCATACAATGCTCTATCTGCCCCAAACTTTACATGTTTTATAATAGTCCTGGCCTAAACACATCTAAAGGCCAATATTCAGTTAAAATTATAGCACCACCTGCTGTCAACAGGAAATGACTTGTTTTACACTAACTTAAACATGCAATCTCCGATCTGCCCCAAACTTCACACGTTTTATAAGAGTCCTGGCCTTAACACATCTTAAGGCCAATATTCAGTTATAATCATACCGCCACCTGCTGGCAACAGGAAATGACTTGTTTTACACTAATTTAAACATGCGATGACCGATCTGCCCCAAACATCACGTTTGATAAGAACCCTGGCCTGATCATGTCTCAAGGCCAATATTCAGTTATAATCATAGTGCCACCTGCTGGCAACAGGAAATTCCTTGTTTTACACTAACTTTAACATGCTACGTCCGATCTGCCCCAGACTTCACATGTTTGGTAAGTGTCCTTGCCTGAAGACATCTACATGTCTACAATATTCAGTTATAATAATAGCGCCACCTGTTGGCAGCAGGAAATTTGGCATATATAAATGACCTTGAACATATTCCTCCTATATTTACCACTATAAAAGCATATTGCCCGCTGTTCACTCTTTTCCTTTGGCCACGGGATGGCGGTGAGCCCGAGTGCGAGGGCCCTTTCATCGCTGCTTGCAGCTTTAATTTAACTTAATATTTCTTCGCCAAGATGCAGAATGACATCAGCTATCAGAATGACTACAGGGGAGGCAGTGTCATGTGGCATGCTTGGCTTGAAATCACGAGACTTTGAGCTGATGAGGTGAATTGCACTTTGGTGTGAAGCAGACAGACCCGGAGGGCGTTGGCACGGCCCGTCCATTCAAATGCCAGGAAGATTCTCTTTGTGCAAGAGTGAGATAACACAGAGGGTGGACGGAGATAGATAGATACCAGCTGAGCACAGTCCAGTAAGCTCCAGGTTCTTTTGTCCCAAAACTGACTTGAAAATCAATATGGATAATTTTGAAAGCCACCTTGCTTATTTTTAACAGTTAGCATTAGGGGTCGACCGATTATCGGCCTG